>PVIY010032789.1:0-28664 GCA_004026745.1 Myrmecophaga tridactyla
GGAACACCAATGATTCTTATATTTGCATGTTTTGTTTTGTCTGTCATTTCTCTGAGTTCGCATTCAATTTTTTCCATCTTTTTTTCCATTTTGCTGTTTTGAGTCTTCGAAGTCAATTATCCTGTCCTCTTTATCACTTATTCTTTCTTCAGTTTCTTCAAATCTGGTGTTGTGTGTCTGTAGTACATTTTTTATTTGGTCAACAGAGTCTTTAATCTCAGTGATTTCCACTATTTTTCTATTTATTCTTCAAATTCCTCTTTGTGTTCTTCTTCTGTCTTCTTGATCTCCTTTATGTGATTTCCTATCCCACTTATTTTCTTAAGTAGAGTTTTATGGACATCTTCGATTAGTTGTTCCAATGTCTGTGTCTCCTCAGGTGTTTTAGTTTGGTCATTAGACGGCTATATCTGTCTGCATTGTGATATGCTTAGAGATCTTCTGCTATCTCCGTCGCCTGTATATGCCTTGATTGATTTACTTTGGGAGTTGATTTCTTTTAGTAGTCTAAGGTCTTTTTGTTTTTTGTAGTTTGGTTGTACAGCAGGGAGCAGGGCATGGTGTGGAGCACTTAGTAGAGTGATTTGTTTCAGGGCAGGTGTGGGTGCAAGTTGGGAATGTTATGCTGATGCTTGTGAATGTAGGTGCCCAGCAGCCAGAGAGGATGTAGCTATATGGGTCCACCAGTCTGGGGAGCATAACCATGGTATGTGCTGGTCTAAGGCACAAAGGGCCCTTTGTGCACATACATAGAGCTTTGACAACAGGTCAGCATTACACCTTCATGGTTTAGGGGCAGATGTGACCTGCTGCACTGGTAGGCACTTCCTCAGAGCTTGGAAGTGAGGTTGAGGGCTGTGAGCATGTGTGGTTCTAAGACTGCTGTAAAGTGTGTTCCTAGAGGTGAATGACATGATTGGGGGCCCGTGCGCATGTGTGGGCCTGGGAGTGCCGTAAATGGATGGGCTAAGCTCAGGAAAGGGGGTGAAATTGAGTGATACTGTGGGTGGGGGCATGGGTAGCCTATATATGAAGGTTATTGCCCTCAACCTTTAAGCACTGGCAACAGCCTGCAGGGAACAGAGAGGGAGAGGTAATGCTTGAGAGGAGTGTAGGAGAGGTGGTTGGGCTGCATTTGGGGTGGAGGGTGGGGGGCAGGCACATGCACTGGGGGCTGTGGGTGTGGGGGCACCTGGGTAATGAGAACAGGTGACCAAGTTCAGGTGCGTGGGGTGTGGGGTGAGTCACCGGCCACAGGGCTGTGCTGGTGAAGGCAGCTCACCCAAAGAATGTGGCCTGGCTTATTTCCTAGTCCCGGGCTCCTGTCCATGTACTCCCATGGGCTCTGCAGCTCTAAGCCTCAGCACCAGGTTCCAGCTTTCTGCCTCTCAGTTCCTCAACCTCTGAACCAGGGCTGCCACATGTGATGCAGAAGGCTCTCCCAGGTCAGCCGCACTCCTGAATCATGACTTCAGTTGCCCTCCTGCCCCTTCTCTAACTTTTCAGTGGGGCAGGGCTAATCTTCAGCTACTTTATGGGCCACCTTCCTGTAAGTCTCTTGCCACCTCTATTTTTAAGCTCATATCATTAGGCCTTAGGCAGTTATTTTTGAGAATTGGCTTAGAACCAAGGAAAAAGTATGCTTTTTTATTACACTCTTCTATAAATCAAAGAAGAATAAACAAGAGAAGGTCAGGAACTAAAGCTCTGCGCAAGAATACAAGTCCACCTCAAACTCTTGTAAAGAATTGAAGCTGTTGCTCTATGGCATACGCTGCAAATATTGGCGAACAGAGGGAAGGATACATGTGCTAGCAGGGGCATAACTGATTATCCTGATGGCATTGCAGGGGTCTGAGCCCTATGATTTCCTTTGTATGGAAATAGGGAAAAATATATTAAGTAATGAGAATCAAAAGGCAGTGGACCAGAATAATGCCACCTATCTTATTCCATCTCTTCTTCCCCCAACCAACCATTTTAAAAGAATATCTGCTATACTAAAGAAAAAATGGAATAGTATATTGACAATGGGGAAACATGGAGTACATTGACTGGAGAAGGAAAGCAGAGTTGCACACTACCCTTCCTACCCAGCAATGGTAGAAGAATATGATTTTGTATGGTATGCACATACAAGTTAATAGGCAGCATGATTTATACTTTGGACTGCATATATGGGCTCAACAAGAAAGTCTTCTTAAAAATGTATATGACCTCTGGTAGACATATACTTAGTCTTTTTAGGTTTAATAGTATTTTGCCTTTAAAAATTAGTTATTAAAATTCAAATGCCACTTTTTATTTTGCCCAGAGTCATTTTTGCCAATATCAGATTTACAAAGCGCACATAGGATCTACTTTGTCATTATCAAGATGTCTGCTATTCAGTGTTCTATGCTGCTGGCCCTCTATGAAGGTTTTGTGACCCAAGAATCTTCACTTAATGGCTTTTCTACTTCCATTACATACAATCTTTCATTTCAATCTGAATAAGAGATTCATGGGTGCAATAAGATGCAGTCATGCTTGTCTTCCCAGCCACACACACGTGCATCCAAGTGTAAAACAGTTCTAAATTTCCCTTTGCTTTTCTTTTTGTTGCAAATATTGCTATAATGAGTTTCAGATCTCTTTTTGGCTATTTTGACAAAGGATTGAACCATTATCTCCTTGACATTAATTTATTCATCCAACTCACAAACATCTATTGAGTATCTATCATATGCTGTTTTCTTTAAATATAATTTTGAGATACCTCAGCATACCATACAATCCATCCAAAGTATAGAATCAGTGATTCACAATATCATCACATAATTGTGTATTCACCACCACAATCCTTTCTAGAACATTTGCACTACTTCAGAAAAAGAAGTGAAAAGAAAAGCAAAACCCCGTACATCACATACCCCATACCCCTCTGCCCTTATTGACCACTAGCATTGCAATCTACCCAATTTTTAGACTCACAATAGAGGTAGGGGGACTATTTTAATTAAGACAGTGTATTATACTTATATCCATCAATACATATCATATATAGGGAACAAAACAAAACATCCAGAAAGAAGTAGACACATATAAACACAGGCAACAGATTTTTCTTTGCAATATAGTTATATAATCATTATCAAAGATCGGGGTTACTGGAATACAGTTTAACAACTTCAGGTATTTCCTTCTGGCTATTCTAAAACATTGGACACTAAAAAGAAATATCTATGTGAGTCAGTAGTCACAGTCATCTGTCAAATCCTAATTTCTCAGTTACACCTCCTTCCTCTCATTTGATTATTCCCTCAATCTTCAGGGATATCTGGGCAATAACTATTTTAACTTCTTTGTGCTGGAAAGGGGTGTTTACCTTTTGGGGTAGAGGAATGAACCTGATTGTTGTTCTTGGAAAGGCTGGTACTTCTGGGTCATATGCTAAGTCTTGAAAGTACTAATGAACAGAATGGATCTCACTTCTGCCCACAGTGAGTTTTCAATCTAATTATGATACATAGAAGTAAGTAAGACAAAAGAATGCAGAGTGAGGAGCGCTTAGGAAAAGAATAAGGTTCTGTGGGGACATGTAGGAGGGCCACCGAGCCTTAGAAATTGATGTCTGAAGAATAAGAGTTATATAGTTGGGGAAGGATATTTCAGGCCAAGGCAAGATTGTGTGCGAAAGCAAGGAGAGTGTGGCCCAGTTGAGCTGAACTGAATATGCAAATATAGAATTCAGTTAATGGATATGAGACAACTACAGATAGGAAGAGCTTAAATACGTGGAGGAGATACGAAGGGAACAGATGATGTTGCTGGGTTTGGATTTTGTGTTAGTGGTAATGAACTTTATGTAAGTGAGTAACATGATCAGTTTTGCCCAGGCAGAGAGCATGCACATCCAAGTTTGGAGGGTGGATTAAACTTGGCAATTGCAGAGACTGGAAGATCATTTGGGAGCTTTTGCAGTGGTCCAGGGGAAGAGGTGATTATGGACACAGTGAAAGTTAAGAGAAGTAGTCGGATGTAAGAGCTGTTTCTTCATGCTATCATCCAAACACAGCAACAAATGATTGGATATAGGAAGTGAAGCAAAGAAGTTGATACGATTCCTAGATTTTAGTGGGACGACCAGCTGGGTAGGTGGTGATAGTATTGCTTTTAATTTTTCTTTCTGTTTTATATTTTATGAGGTTTCTTGGAAATATTTTAACTAGACCAACTGGGAGAGAAATCTACCTTATAGGCTAATGATCTACTGTCACTCATCTTTTAAACATTCTTAGTTGTGATTCTAGGGTACATTATGTACACCCTGAATACCATATACAAAACATTATTAAGGTGTGGAATAAGGGTAAAAGATACATGAAATTTCCTTAACATGAAAAATCTGGTCAGAGCTTAATCCCAAAGTCAAATGACAGCCTCTAACTTCATTGCCAGCTGCTTTGAAAGGCTATGTTCTCCCTGATTAAAAAAAATCAGTTTCTTACTGCTAAAACCATGTACCTCCTACCATTTCCTTGAATTCATCCATTATGATTACAAGAGTATCACTCCAAGGTGGAGAGAAAACTGAGGAAGACAGTGGCCTAGGATCTACTGAATGCATAAATTACAGTGAATATTGAGAAAGGAGGAGATCAAAATGAAACTAGCACACACTGTATGTTTGTTATCTGCTGCCTCCCCAGTCTGTTAGAGAGGATACAGGAACACAGATAAAGAGCATCACATTCAAATTCTTGAGAAAAAAAAGTAGAGGCTAGGAATGCAGGTCCAGTACTGTTTACAATTTGGAATACCAGTTCAATATGACTCCCACAAAGTACCTTGTGCCACTGTGCAACTGAAACCCTGGAGCTAGTGCAGACGTGATACAGCATCCTAATTCCTGAGACTGCTTTGGCAAGGAATAGATGGCATGGCCCAGTCCAGAGAGTTCTGGGACTCTTAATATTTACATAGAATCCAATCCATGCCAGGGAATGAGGCATAGAGGTTAGATTCCAGTCACATGATTATGTATCTGTTTCATTTCTTTTTGATGCTAAATTCTTTTCTGTCACTCTGCTCTTTGCCCTAACTTGAGTTTCTTCCTCTAGAAGTAGAATACTGAGTACCTTTGGTATATTAGATGCTTATAAGCAGCCTATCAGAAGCCATCATAATATTAACTTTGAAGTCAAAGAGACCTGATTAGAAACCCACTCTGTCCCTCCCTGAGTTATCTTGGATCACTCATTTAATCTAGCTGAAGAATAGGTTGACCATCTATAAAATGAGATGGTGATGGTTGCTAGTGTATTTGAGAAGAATAATTGTGATAATGTATTATAAAACATCAAGCATGATGCAGGCTCATAGTCAGTGATCAAAAAAAATTAGCTGTAATTCAAATGTACTATTCTCTTTAATAATTAGGGCTTAGAGTTTGAGGAAAGACAGTTATTGGCATTATTCTTCCAACTGAAGTAATAGCACTTGGAAAGATAGCTGAAGAGTAGCTGAGTTTATATGGAACCATTATTAAGTACTGGAAAGATTTAATGTGGTATAATGAAAAAAGATTTGTAGTGACCTTTAAGGAAACATTTGTTCTGTTCTTGAGCCTATGAATAACTGTGTGATATATAGCAATTCACTTTGCTTCTCTGTAATTGAGTTTCTTCATCTAAAATTTGGCTGTTAAAATGGATTATCTCTGGATTTCTTTGCCTGTACTCAGGAATTATGATTTAATTCCACTGCTTCCTATTTGTCGGATATATAGTCAATAAATTTATAGTCATCAAGCCATCAAATTACTATCGTTATATGCATATTGTGACTACCTATAAGCCCTTGGTATGTGAAATTTAATCATGTGATAAAATTGCATAGAGAAAGCCCTAGGGGGCCTCAGAGCCAAAAAAATAATTGTGTCCTTTGAATTTCCTCTTTATCTTTTGAAATTTGAAGTCCCCACCAAGGCAGTTGTCCCAGACAGTCAACCAAGCTCCGAGTTCACTACCTTTATCCGATGCAAAGTAAAGCCCACCTGCCCTAAACCTGTCCCTATAAGATGGGCAAACACTGATCCAGTCAGTAGGAGTCAAGCTAATTTCTCTTCTGTGTCTATAAAAATCCTCTGCCATCCCTAGAACCTCAAAGCTACTTCCATTCTGGCTTCCTTTGCTGCAGTAAAACTTTAGTGTCCCAAATGAAATGCCACAGTGTGCATACTCGACTCCAATTTGTCTTTCACACATAATTTTACAGTACTGCCATATACAATAATTCCAAGCACACAATAGTTGCTTTGAGGCTAATGGGGTACACGATGTAAAATGCAAGCCTAGACTAGTTTTACAGGGTTGTGAGTGCTAGGTTGAACCAGTTATCTACAGATCATTTAGTAGAGAACAGAAGAAATGATTCTGTCAAATAGTACCCTTAAGGAACGATTATAAAGTTTACTTAAAAAAAATTGCAACACTCAAAGAAGAATGTATGGCTACAAGTTCCAACATCAGTCTCACAGACTTTTACGTTCCTGGAGAACACAGCACTTAAAGGGATAGCAGCCAAATGCGTCATGCAATTGTTCATGACACTCTAAATATATAAATGGATATCAAAAATCTCAATAGATAGGTATGAAGACCCTAAAGGCAAGTGTGAGTTACATTATAAAACCTGCCAAAAAAGAATGGTTACATAAGTGACAGTAAATGACTAATATATATATGTATATATATATACTTTTCACCCAACAATATCACACATGACAATTCTTTTCATAGTAATGAAAGACCTAGTACATAAGGGTTGGTGTTCAAGGATGCTGCAGCTGCTCACAGTGAAAAAACATAAACAATCAGGAATCTTATCAGTTAGGGAAGAAGTATATTTTATTATACTCATACAATACAATAACATGTAGTTGTTTTGGAAATGAGTTTGGCACATATCTACTAACTTGGAAGAACATTTTAAATGCATCATTAAGTGAGAAGGCTGGTTGGGGATTAACATCTATAGATTGACCTGTAAAAATAAACTTTAACAAAACCAGCCTCTTTTTTGTGGTTGTGATTATATGAAAATGGACAATGGAGAGAAATAATAAGCACCAGCCTGTTGACGTACTTATTTGGAGTCAGCGTTCTGTTGGGGTGGAGTGGGGCAGATAGCTAGAGAAGAAAGTTGGTGTTTTAAAAATGGAAAAATATACATGGTATAAGGTCAAATAAAAATGAAAAGCAAGTTTTCTACTACATTATTAAAAAAATTCCAACCGATAAAATGCAGAAAATTAAATATTCACCATCTTTGACAACTACAGCAAATCTCTGAGCTCAGATTTCTGAGATTTGTTCTTAATATGTGAAGGAAAACTTTTGGAATATGGAAAAAAAATTCCTATATTATAAAGTTTTTTTAAATACTGACTTTCAGGCTCTTAATGTCACTACGGACTCAAAAATACATTCTAAACTTGAAGCTGACCATTTACCTCTTTGTTCCAGGTGGTACCTGCAATCTGCGGAGATCTCAGGGAAACATGATCAAGGGGAAAGCAGTTTAATATTTCAGTCAAATACTTTGAAATAATTTCCAAAGATATTATTTTTGTTATTAGAGGCAGATAATAATTAAGAAGTAAAAGTTTTGCTCTCCTATATGAAAGCTAAGGTAAATGAGAAAATGCAATCTGCACTATTTTAAATGTGCTTATAAGCTTGCCTGTGCTAAATAAACATTTCTTAATGAAAATCTTATATGGTCTCTCTTCTCCACTGTCTATTCTAAATTCCCCTCACCTCAGTGCCCACCCCTCCTGGCCTCAGTGGGCTCACCACTTGTCCATTTAACATCATAAAAAGGCTAGGAAGTAACAAGAGAAATACAAGTGAATCATCAGGGACGAAACACCAACATCTTCCCCCCCCCGACTCTATTGTGTAACAGTAGCCCTACCTCCTGAAGATCAGGGCGAAACACTTGCCATGATTTTTACTCTTCTTGCCTGCTGTTTAAAGTTTCCAGACAGAACTGTGACTTATAGATCAGTGGGGCTCTCTCTGGGTTCCCTGATAGAAATGCTCCCTCTTTGGTGAGTCAGAGCTCTAACTCTGCAAAGGTCAGTGTGGTGAGGGTGAGAAGCCCCAATGCCAAATGGTTTATTGGGTGAGGGTAAATCGGACCACTACTGCTTCTACTCCTTGGTTCTTGAATCCATGTATTCTTCCTGTTGGAGGCACAGCATCATAGGAAGTTCTTTGATTCAAGCTTCATATTATATACTAGAGATTGGTTCCCCATCTTCAAAAATAACATCTTAGCTATGCCTTCAGTAGGCAATTCCAGCATTCTGTGAAGCTAGAAGCTTCTGGGTTCTGCAATGTACAATGTGATCAGTGAAGCCCATGGTTATGAGTCCACTCCCACATCTATACCATAAAGTGGGATGCTTGTCATGATGTTATGTGGTAACCCATGCCACATGTAAACATTTCATAAGCCCTTGAAAGTGGTGTGAGTTGAGGCTTTATGGGCAGGAGAGGAAAACCCACACCAAGATTATGTACTTATTTCTATCAAAATAACTACCTGGTCTTTCCAGTAGTGGCCAGTTGGTTAATTCAGGAAATGGAGCATGTTGGGAGTTTAGTGTTGTTCTCTGTTGTTAGTAGGCTGAATATTCAGTGATGGAAGTAGCTACATTAACCTCAGTCAATCTTTACCACCATGGCCACTTTCTCCATGTGCACATCATGCCGGCACTGGGGTGTCCTATGACAGATACTGGATGACATCTGCTGGACACATCATTTTGTGCGCTTAGTGGTTTGGTGCCCCTTCTTTGATGATTGATGTCCTTTAGATGTTACCTGATGGTTCAAACATCGTAATACTTCAAGACTCCTCCCATAGGTGTAGCCATATATTTCTACCCCATTCATCTCTTTTCCTGGGTCTTCTAATCTTTCTACCTCCAGGCTCTTGACCATAAGCCTCTCTTTGGATGTAATGATGCATTTTTTTTTTTATTTGGTACCTCAGTCAGAGGTAGACAGGATAGTTTTATGGGCTTCCATTTGGTCCTTCTCACTGTGATAGTTCTTGCCTCACAGGCTAAGAACTGGTGCGGGGGGTTCTTCCAATTCCAAAGTGTCTCTATCCCAGTTATAGCCCATGCTCTATAAGGGAATTTTGGTGGTAGATACTTAGTTGCAGTGATCTAAATTCAGTGGATACTGTACTATTCTGTTGAGGGATTATATTTTGTCACATATTTTCTATGTCTAATAAGTAGGTTTCTGAGAATTCCATGCTGCAATCAATTTTGGATTAAACTTCTTCTTTCTTCTTTTTCTTTATCAGTGGGACTTAAATGGTCTTTGACACCCCTAGTAAAGATGTCCAATCATGAGCCAGATCCTAAGTTATCAAAAAACACTAATATTGGGCGGGCCACTGTGGCTCAGCAGGCAAGAATGCTTGCCTGCCATGCCAGAGGATCCGGGTTCGATTCCTGGTGTCTGCCCATGTTAAAAAAAAAAACAAAACACTAATATTTTTAAAAAGCAGGCTTAATAATATTTCCATTTGCTCCAAATCTTTCAATAGCTCCGTACTACCTACAGAAAAATTCAAACAAGAAATTCACTGCAATGAGAAATTTTGTTTACAGCCTAATACATTGCCAGTGAAAAGAATGGCAACACTTAAAAAAATATTTTGGCAGTTGGTTATGCAGGCTTGTAACCAATAATGTGTGAAGCATGAGAGAGAGAGAAAAGTTGAGGATGATGCTGAGATTTCTAGCTTAAATATAATGAACAATCATATTCTCTATGAAAGAGAATAAAGCATATATGAATGTTTTTTAATCTCTTCTATCAGACTGTTAGCTATTTGATAAATATATTAATCTGTGTACTCTCCAAAAATTTTTGTTTGATTTATGAGTAGATGTGGACTACCAAAATCTATGCTACCCCAAATCTTCTGAGGTTATTGAGGCAAGCAGAAAACAGCCAGAGCAAAAAAAGCTGCTTTGAAATTCCTGATGTTCAGATACACAAGCAGGCAAGTCATATTATATATTTAATATCAAGGCAAAAATGAGTGTTTCTCTTCTTTTAGGAGTACATATTCCCTAGAACAAGATTTCTATTTTCCTTATAGGTTATTTTTGATGTTTATGTGAATAAACATGGAACCTGGGGGTGCGTTTGTGTCCAGAAGAGTGACTTATGAGCCAACCAAATGAGTTGTGCTAAAAAAAACGGGGTTGTGAATTAAAGAACAGCATCAAGGCCCTTTTCCCTGACTTCAGGTAAGTTTTAGTTAAACTCATGGGCAGGGCCTGATTAGTCTTTTTCATTTCATATATTGGGGTCAGAGAAGGAAAAGATAGAGGAAAAATGACAAAATTTTAGAAGTAGTGGCAGAAGAAAGAGTGGCAATTTTGAAAACTGCAGTGGAATGCGACATAAAGCCTCCTGGTTTGTGTTACTAGTTAGCACCCAAAATAGCCTCCAAAGCTGAAGGGGATCTCAACCTAACCTGTGAACAAAGTGACCGTCGCTCTTACAATAGGTTGAACTCTGAGTTTAAACAGCTCTTTTTTATTTTTTTAAATTAAAAACACTTTTTTTTTTTTTAACTAGAGAAGTTGTGGGTTTGCAGAACAATCATGCATGAAATACAGAATCCCCATACACCCCCTCCCCCCACTGCCTGGGGGTGGAAAATCTGTTACAATTGAGGACAGATTATTAAAGCGGCAGCTCTTTTTATGGGAGCAGAGAGGCTATCCGGTACAAAAAAGACATACTAGAGGAAGAGCAAAGCTCTGACCTGGGCAATGGCATCAGTGAGGAGCTTTAATTCACTTAGCCTGGGACTGCTAAATGTCTTTTTGTTGTTGTTTGTACCAGGATATGGGCAGTATTTTTGAAGTAGTTGTTTTGCATTTCTGCACTTGTTGCTAACACAAATAGAACCTCTCCGGCCACCTTGTTTATACCTTCTGTTCTCACAGGACAAAGAACATTATTTTCAGGCCTGTCAGGCACATCTCATAGCAACACACGGTTATTATTGTAAATAGATTAGTTTAGCTCCATTGTCTTTCCCAAAGGTGAAGAAGAGTTCCTGCCAATGCAAGCAGTACTGCAGGCCTCGATAGAGATTCCAGGGGGGAAAAATGCATTCTGTAAAAAGGGAGTTTAGGATCAGTTGCCAATGAGAGAAATGATTTAAAACGAGGTGGGATGGGACATGAGATTACACTAAAATGTCCCCTCAAATGGGAAAAATGACTGCAGAAGAAATGAGATTAAGTAGCACAATGAACCTTATAAATGGGAATAAATGATTATACCCTGTGTGGCTGGTAGCATTCACGCGACAAGTAGTTATCGTGACTAGCACTTTTTTGTGGTTGTTTTACAGTTTTCAAAGCAGAACCATTAAGGCAGAACCAGTAAGGAGCATTTTGGCTAGATGTGGAAATAATACAATTTGAGTTTAGAAATTTAAAAAAATGTCCTGTTCATTGAGGAACACCCAAATGATTAAAGCTAATTAAGGGCTGAGTCAGTCCTAGGACCAAAAATGGCTTACACCTGACCAACTGCTCCTTTTTTTTTTTATTATATAATATACATATAAAACCAAAAAAAAAAAAACAGTTTTAAAAGACCAACTGCTCTTTTATTGGTCACGCTCAGTGGCCATCTCCCAGACCTTACCAACTCCCCTCCTTTACTTTGTATGAAGATGTTTCATACATCTGCATATATGGATGTATGAAAAGGAAATGAAATCTCTGTTTCACAGCTCAGGAGAGAACTGCCTGACCATACTTTGAACCCAAAACCCTGAACAAGCAACCTCAGCTACCGATCAGAGGGGGAATTCTGCGCAGCGGTTGCTTGACACATGGTTTTTACTGGGGGCCTAACCCACCCCCACCCCTCCGAGCTGTAATCCCCACTTCCGGGCAGTAGAGGCAGCGCTCCTCTCCAACGCCAAGTCGGGCGTGTAGAATTGCCATCCGCTGACCCTTACCTGAATAGTCGGCATCCCTGGGATACAGGCCACAGTGGAATCTCTTCTCCTGCTTTTTTAGATCCTTTGGCTGTATAAGTAATAAAACAGTCATTTGCTTTAGTTTCTGTTGTTCTTGAGCCTGCATTCCTATGAAGCACCAAAAAGCAACTGGTTCCACACAAACCTAGCCCTGAAAAGGAATGCAAAGCTAAACAAAATGAAGACTGAAAAAGGAAGGTGAAGTCAAACAAAATAAAAACTAACAGTAACAACAGATATTCTCATTATACCTGCATTGTTCATTCCTTTGCCTATCTTCATAATGAATGTATAAGGAGTCAATTTGTCATGGCATCTGTCTAATTTGAAGAGCATCAAACTCATTTCACCATTGAGCACATGGTGCTCTGGCACATATCAAAGTCTCAGAACACACAGGAAAGCTGATCAATATGTTAGCTGGGACACTTTGAAGTTGATGCGCTTATTGTCTTCTCAGTAAAGATCCATTACACTTTGGGAGAAGGTGACGCTATGAAAAATAATCCTGCCCCTTCCACTTGCTTAACCATGTGTTGAATGATTCCAAAATAGCCAGAAAACACCAAACTCTTGATTAGACATTCTTTGCTTCTCTGCTTGTATACTCCATCTATCTCCTATTTTGGGGAAGTTGCAAACAGGGGCTGTGTGGTACCAAGTTTTATGTGTTTATGATACCTATCTCTAGGGATTGTTCAGCTATTATTTTTAATTAACCATATTTTTAAATGAATTCAAATCTTTGGCGATCAGATAGTCCATTTTAATACAAACTATAATTTATACATGTTGTGCTTGTTTTATCTCACATTTAATTTAGCTTTTATCTCAGCTCTCTGATTGAGTTAGGCAAAAACTACGAGAATGAGATGAATTCCAAACTTCTCAGCTGAATCTTTTTTTCTTACTGTTACTGATTGCAATTTATTTTAAAGTCATAAAAAGCCAGACTGAGTCAACCATAAAAAACAGACTGAGTCAACCAGTCAGGCTGGACATATATTTGATTGCACCCATGTTTCCATGGGATGTGGATGGCAGCACAGAGTTTACAATGAGAGCAACACTTTTCCACTTTCCTGGCAAAATTTTTGTTAGATAAGGCAAAGGATGGCAGCAATGAATGGTGGCTTGAACCATGCAAGAACAACAACAAGTAGTGAGGTAACAGGTGTGTAATAAGCATCTGGGTGCTGAATCTTGAGCTGAGAAAGGCAAAGAAAAAAATCACAGATGGTAATGATTGAAAGGCATTTCAATCCAGATTGAAAAAAAAATTATACAAGAAATAAGCCTTTTAAAAATGTCTTCTTGACACCTTTGATACAGGGTAGCACAGTTCAAAGATAATTTCATCTCTTCTGATACATGGAGTAGATTCAGATTCTGTACATCTCATGGTAGTTTCAAAACCAACACTGAAGAACTGATCAATTAAACTTTTATTTTTAGGTGTCACTGTTGAAGCAGATGAAGACTCTGTTGCTCTAATAGAATCATCCTTTAAGGCTTCTAGTTTATATTGTAATCCTCATATCATTTGCATCTAACGTTCATTTGCAGCCTGTTGAAGATATTGTCCTTGTTCATCCTTCTCTGCAAACTGTGGGAAAGCCATGTGCAAAAACTGCAGTAGAATAATAGGTGGGATACTAGAAGTTTTATCCTTGGAGTCAAGCAAATCTCTAAGGACTGCAGTAATATACTATGCTGAAGCCATTTCCCTTGAAGCTCTCAAGGAACCTGCAAACCTTCTAAGGGCATCTTTGAGTTCAGGTACAGACCAGAAACACTGAACGGTGGCATTCATGTAACAGGTGTTATCAAGATTTGCCAATCCACATGGTAATTCCATAGCAGATGCTAACTGTTCTGTCTTGTCTTCAATAAAGACAGTTTCAGCTGACAGTTCCTCAGGGACAGCATCTGCTGACGCCATCATTAATAGAGTAATTCCATTTTTTATTTTGATGTTTCCCTAATCACCATCCTTCAACGTACCCCCTTTCACCAAAATTTTCTGTCTGGCCAGCTGGACTCCAGTCGGTGCAAAAAGTTGAGCCTTGAACACCATCGGAGGTTCATCAATATTCAATTCTACACCTTCAAGTTGCTCCTTTGCCCATTTTACAGTAATGGAGTAGAGCGGCATGGCCAGGAACAAGGGGATGCAGTGGCATGAGGAGGTTGGCCGGGCAGTGCCTGCAAGGGAAAGCAGAGAAAGGAGGCTGTCGTGGCGGCTGCCATCAGCCGAATCTTTTAAAAAATATATGCATTCTATGCCAATGGGAAAAATAACTGAATATCTTATGTTTACATTTAAAATGATGTATTTTATATACTTACATAAACATATATGTAAATATAAAGAAATAAAGGTATGTATGAAGAGAGAAAAAGAGGAGAATTAAATCAAAAGCCCTGAGGTATTTTTAGTGCTTTTTGAATGGAATACACTCTTTTTCTTTGTAAGAACAATTTGACCCACAAACTTTCAGGTTCAAATCATAACCCCTTGATTGATTGGCGCAGCTTTGAGATAGGCTTCTTAGCAAATTCCATGTGGTCTGGCTAGACTAAACCTGCAACCCAATCATTTTTCTCACTGATAGATATCCCTATTTTGGAATGGCTGTTTGTACCGATGAATCTAAGTATGTGATTAATTATATCTCTGTTTATTTGAAACAAAAGAATTTAGAAATTTTTTTCAGAAAGGTGTAGAGGGCAATAACTGCTTAAAGTTACCCAAGTGGATTTGTGGGAAAATGATGAAGCAAAAGGTCTCCAAAGGAATTTTCCATTGCAATTTTTATTCACTTAACCTGGCAAAATCTACACCTGTTGAAGACAAATGGCTTTAATTTCATGCCTTCCTGCAACTACAGTTTAAGAAATATATCACAAAATTCAGAGTTGTTTTCTTTTCAGTTAGAGGAGCTCTGATTTTCTCAACACGTTATGTTGAAGTGTTTACATTCCTTTCAGAGCCTGACAAATAGAACAGCAATCTGTCATCTCTGATATCATCTATGGCAGCCAAAAGTTTGAGCAAATTTTTAAATAAATACTGCTGAACAACACTGAGATTATGGGCTATAGAAAGTATTTATAATTATCCTTTGGAATTTTCCAAGACAGAAAGGTACTTTCCCACCCTTATCTCATGTAATTTTCAAAACTCTCAGGAGTTTGGTGACTGAAATAAAGCAAAAATTCCCATAGGTCATCCAGGGAGTTTGAATTTGAAGTGAGGCTTAGAGTTGAATCAAGATTTCCTTCTAGTTGAGTGATGTGTGTGCCAGCCCCAATATCCCCTTACAGCTTCCTGACTTAACACTATTTTTTCGAGTCTTTAGATTCTTCCATCTCAGAGTGGGTCTCTGTGAAGATGCTCGTGGAGTTCCAATTCCAGAGTAAAAAGATCCTTGAGGGTTGTCAAGGCTACAGCCTATACCTTTCTTATTTTCACCCCACAAAAATGAAACTGACCTCCAGAGAGGTAGAAGATTCCATTAGAGTTAATAAGTCCTAAATCCAAAAAACAGAATCCCCCTCCCATGTTTCCAGTTTACTACTTTTATTTTCCAACAATGCAATTCTGGTCACTTAATTTTCCAGAAGAACTTCCTAGTACTTTTGTCACATTTCACTCTACACATTTTTAGATTTGCTTACTGGTCATTTTAATTGCTATTGTCAATCAATGGTACCTTTAATTAGTTGCATGATGAAATTGTCGTGGGTGTTGAATAGTTGCCATTCCATTGCAATATGACCTTTATTTCCTTTAATGACCCAAGGATTTACCCATGAGTGAACTCTAGGGTGTTCATGCAAATAACTGGCAAAATGGTATCTTCAGAAAGGGCCATGGTGGTGAGGCATATGCCAGATATTTATAAGTATAATGTCTCAGAGTTCAAATTTTAATCAAGGACTTTGGGCAAAGTCCACTATAGATTTTCCTCATTTAATGAGATAAAGTCACAATAAATTGCATGCCAAGCAATGTTGATTATTTTCTTATCTTCAAAATAAAGAGTAATATATTAACACAGTATTTCAAAGATAAAATATTATTAAACAAAAAGCATATGCTTTTGTAGCAGAAAATTTCATTTTATGTTAATTTTTACCTATTCTGTACTTACAACCCAAATTAGTCTTTGCAGGACTTTAGTAATGTAGGCAGTTTATATAGATGATATTGGAGTATAATTATAGTGCCTCATGGGTTACTAAGAACTTTTCAATTGCATGTTCTCAATTGAGGTTCATTATAATGATCCTGTAATTTATAGGTCTGTTTTTGTCATCTTAATGAAAATAGTATTTAGTGATATTAAGTGATTTATTCAGTCACAAAATGATATAATGGCATAGTTTCACCAAGCTTTCAACTTGAAAGAATGTCAGAAAACTAATATTTGTTGAGTATCTACTATTTGTCAGGCACTGTTCTAGGTAGCACTGTTCTAGGTACTAGATGTGGAGTAGCAAATAAGGCAGAGGCTTTCAATCTTCTCGGTGGAGAAAAAAGCATTAGCTAAAACCTAGCAAACAGACAAAGAAACCAACAAAAATAAATTTACAATACTATGTGGACAAACTAGGATAATGCATAAATGCTTGAAGACAGGTGGCAAACAAATTGTTTTAGGAAGGGTGGGCACAGAGGGCCTAAAGTGGTTTCATTTAGGAAATCTGCCAGATTAAAGACTGTGGAGAAATGACCCAAGCAGAGGGAATAGTAAGTGCAAAGGTCCTGAGATAGAAATAATTATGGTATGTTCAACCAAAATAATGCAAAGTAGGGTTGAGAGATAAGGATGGTGATATGGGCGGTGGTGAGATTGTGTAGGGCCTTCACTACTGTGTTGAAAGAGTATGGAATGTTTCAGAGTTTCAAGAGAAAGTCTTTGGAGTATTTTGAGCACAGACATGGTTCGCTGTTGTATGTAGGAGTATCCCTTGGGGGAGGCAAGATTGGAGGTCCAAAAAGAAAAATGGTCAAGACGTTACTGAGATAATCTCAGGATGTTATTATGAACTGGGAGTATGTGGCTGGGTCACAATTAAGATAGTGAAGAATGTTAGGACATGGGATGCATTTTGAATTAGATTGACAGGATTGGATGTGGAGGGTAAGAGAAGGAAAAGAATCTGGGATAATTCTCTGGATTTTTGTACAGAGGATACTGGGTATATTATGTTGCCACTTTCTGAATTAGGATAGGCTAGATGAGAGGGAAATTTAGAGATTCCAATTTAACAAATATTTATTGAATACATTTTATCAGTCCAAGACTGTACTTAAGCTCTGAGATGTAGTTATGAGTAAAACAGAATAAGCCCCTATCTTTATGGAGTTAACTTTCTAGTGAGATCATAAAATAAATAATATATACCAGGTGGTGGTAAGTATTATGGAGAAAATTTAAACATTACAAGGACAATAAGAAGTCCTAAGAGGGGTTTGCTATGCTATATATAGGTTTATTGAGGAGATCTCATCAGTGAGGTGATATTTGGGGAAAGTCCTTCAGAGTAGTGAGGGAGTGATCATATAAGATTTGATTATCTTATTTGACATCTATAAAACATACTAGTTCCATGCTGCAATTGGAAGTTTGGAGTAGCTGGTCTGATTCAGGTTTGGAGGTGCACGGCAACTTCAATTGTATGATATACAAGTCTTGAATCATTGGTTTTTCCACTTCTGAATCCAAATCTAATGATTTTCACTTCTGCTAAACTGGATCCCCTGTACCAAGACCTTTGTTATAGCTTCTGTTTTGCATGTAACTATATTATGAGTGATATATGGATACAGGAAAGAAAAACTTGCTCCTGTTCCTGTGAGACTAAGAGAACATGAAATAAAAAAACAAGTTGATAAAGTAAGTTATGGTTGCTTTACACAGTACCAACTGCACATTTTATTAGAAGAAAATACATAAGCTAGGATTGCTAAAAGAATATTTTGGTCTGATTCTTACAGTTGCAATGAGTAGAAAACACTCAAGTTAATTCAATTTATTATGAGGCTGTCCTTGGGAAAATTAGCAAATTCTCATGGAAACTTTGGAAAAGAAGTCACAATAAGGTCTCAACTAAACCTGGGGCTTGAGGAGGAAGGCCTGAATGCTTAGGATCTCTTGAAAGCTCAAAGTTTATAATGTTTGGATTTTATCCTCTGGGGCTTTGCAGTTAATATGACTTGGCCATACTCTAGGAGTTTTCATCCTACTGTTTCTCCAATATTCCACTGTTGAAATCCTTACTCCCCATAATAGTTGTCAATAAAGTGAATCTGATTAACCCTCATGCCAGGCCAGGTAAGTAAGCAGCCTGTGGACAGACTGCCTCTATCCTGGACACAGCCTTATTTCAATCAACCAAGGATAAGAATGAGAGAGGTGTGATCTTCTGACTCTTTGCAGAGCAAGGGCTGGGGGTGGGCAGAGTCCCTTCACAAGCAGGCAATGGCTGCTGACACTAATTGCAAAGTTATTCCAAGCTGGAGAAGAGAATGAGTAAATCCCTAAAAGTATTTATGTGTTTGGACTATGGAGTGAGCATCAGTTGGGTTCATCTGTACTTACTGTTCCAA
This sequence comes from Myrmecophaga tridactyla, assembly GCA_004026745.1. Classification (NCBI taxonomy): domain Eukaryota; kingdom Metazoa; phylum Chordata; class Mammalia; order Pilosa; family Myrmecophagidae; genus Myrmecophaga; species Myrmecophaga tridactyla. The sequence continues at coordinate 18,704 of PVIY010032789.1, forward strand.
ATGTAATTGTTATTGCATAATGCTATAGCCCATTTTTTGGCCCGTATTTGAGACCTCTTTTTAGAACCTTTTAGATGTACTTCAGGAAGTGATGTGATTTAATAAAACAGTTCCAGACGATTGTCCTGCTACTTATTTTGGAGCCTGCTGACCTCTTGGTGAGGGGTTACACAGAAAGCATATTTGATAGGAAATTTACAACTTCCTAGTACTTCAAGTGAATAGAACAGATTGTTCTTTACTAATAAAATGAATGTAACCTTAAGTACACAGCTATGTCTCTGCCAGGATAAGGACTGAGATAATTTGTAGAAGGGAGGGCAGGAGATACTTGTCTTTGAGTTTGTTTAAGCCTTTCCCCAGAAAACTAGATGAAACAGATTATCTGAATAGCCTGGGACATTCTACTTATATAGATTTCAATGCTATAAAAATGAAAATGCTTGCATATTTTTTTGAATAAAATTATGACTCTTTTACAAAATTTCAACCAGTGGTTTCATTACTGAACTTTCCTAAAATCATGCTAAAGCCAGGCCAGCCACCCATATTCAGTTTTCTTTTCAATAGGCCCTGAGAACTCAGCTAGTTTATTCTGTTGTAGGTGCCACCATCTCTTCTAGCTCCATGGAATTCCTTTCTTCCTTCTAAAATGTGGCTAATAAGTTGGAAACTACCTCCCTAGCCTCTTGGTATTTGTCATCCTCAAGGATAATCAGGAAGACTGCTAATAATATAAAAAAGTCACAATAATGATAAACTTGCAAACATGAGGAACTAAAAATCTTTCAAATATTTTATAACGGAAGTTCTTAACCTCCATTTAAATTGGTTAACTGAAAATCCCATGGACTTCTCTTTTTGGTTTTGATGTAGGATGTCCCTAAACTCCCTCCTTTCCTCACATACCATCCTTTTCTATTGAGAGACTAGAACAGGTGGAACATTCAGTATTCTCTTGGCTCAAAAGGACAAATGAGAATTTTGGAAGACCTCCAGATTGATTGTCAACTATTCTAGTAGCTTCAGTCCTGCTGGGAAGAATCTCCTTGAGAACATTTCCTCCAAAGTCTCACAATGGCTGGTATCTGTTGATTAAGGATGGAAGGACTCATCCCATCAGTAGGCCCTATGATCTCCATGTTAGCTTAAGCCACGAACCCATCTCCTCATCCTCCCTAAGTCTGAGATCTCATCTTCTTTCTCCTCTACTGGGGCTTCATTTTTGGTTAGCGGACATATCTTTCACTTTCAGGCCTGGGGTTAGCTGGAAAAGTTCCCTGTTCCATCATCTCTATTATGTGTTGCAGAATAGATAATCCTGTGATGCTGTAAAGAAGAAAAATATACCAATAAGTAGCCAATAGTTTTTTTTTCCTTCTTCTATATTTGATCCCAAGCAGGGACTACAATGGCTGGAAGCCTTCACACTTCAAGTTTGCAATCCTAGGACTGTGATTACTGCTGTGTACTTATAGTATGTATCTGAGGGTGAGGGCAGATGTTTTTTTTCTTTTGTGGAGTCATTTGCTTTAAATATTCTCATAAGTCAGAGCAAGGACAGGTTAAGAAGAAACATCACTGCCATTTCTAAAGGCCACATAGCTGACTCTATCAGTATAGCATTCAAAGAAATCCATGAAGCCCTATTGTCATCTAAAAACAAGGTGAGAAATTTCACCTTGCTGGTTACAATATCAACAGGATATTTTTTCACAACCTGACATTTATGCTAGGTGCTTTTTCATCAGAAAATACATCATTGGAAGAGAGAGAGAAGGCAGCAGGTAGGAAAGGGAGGGAGAGAGAATAGAGAAAGGGAGACAAAAAGAGAGCGGTCAGGAGGGAAAATAGTGAAAAAGTGAAAATTAGTATGATAAATATGGGACTAAATGTATTTTCAAGGCTTGGAAACCTCACACACTGGGTGGAGTGTCTTTTTTCCACATAAATCAAAAGGCTTATCTAGGACAGTATTCCTCACTGTTGGACTACATTTTCTAAAGAATTGAAATAGTTTTTGATTTTATAGTAAAGGTTTCCTTCCTACTTGTCACAGACAATTCTAAGCTGATAAGCAAACGAATTCGATTTCTTCCAACAGTTTGAGGATAACATTCAAGAACTGGGAAAAACAAGGCTGCTGTAATGCAAGTTAGTGAAGAGTAGAATGTTTAAATAAAAAGCAAGCAATGACAAAAGGTATTGATTTTATTTCTATTTCCTTTACTTCAATATCTCAAGAATTTGATCAGCATAAACATAGTGCCATTCAAAGAGTAAAAACATGTACCCCAGGGGACCAAATAAATCATAAAATGATCAATGGGACCTCAACAACTTGTACAGAAGTTGGCAGTAATAATACCACTGGAATAATTAACATATTTTGTACTTATTGGATGTCAGGCATTGTTCCAAGAAATTTGCATCCTATTTACATTCACAAGAATCCCATGAGTAAATGCTATTATTTCGCCTGTTATGCTGGAGACCAGGTTCGATTCCCAGAGTCTGCCCGTGGACAAAAAAAGTTAAGTAAGTGAATCCTAAGGCATGGGCTACAGTAGTTAATATACAATCGTAAAAATGTACTCTCATCAGTTGTGGCAAATGTTCCACACCAATGCAAAGTGTCACTAAGAGGGTGTTATTTGGAAGTCCTATCTTTTATGCATGGTGGTCTCTGAAACTACAATATCTCTAATAAAGAAAAAGCTCAGTAACTTGTGCAATGCTACCCAGATACAGTCCATGTCACATAGTTTCTTATGGGGAATTAGTAACCGTGTTCAGTATTGAATTCGGTATTAGCTATGTACATATGATTCCTTCTAATTTTAGTTTTATGAGTTTCTGCTTTAAAACAGGGCACATATGTGCAGGGTTGCATTTCAAAATACCAGTTGGCAAACATCATAGACAACTGCTCCGTTTGGAAGATGCCAATCACTGGCACCTCCTCAGCTAAGGTGAAGCCGAATCAATGTACTTTTACTTACACATCATATTTCCAACTCACTCTGAATGAGAAAGGGACATAAGTTTCTGCATTTTAAATCTTGGCGTTAAGAATTTATTCTGGTCACAGGAAAGAGAGGCATAGAACTCAAAAGTACTGTAAGTTCATGTTAGCTCACAAAGTTCCTTTTCCAAAAATCCAAATTTAACTTAATGATTTTGGTAAATCTACTAAATTGTATGAGAACAGCTGGAGCAGGTTATTCCAGTTGAACATAAGTAAACTATTTTAGGCAAGTGGAAAGTATTATCCTATACCATTCTGTTACTCTTTCAAGTTCAGAGACGTTAAGCAATGAACCTTATACCCAGGAAGTTTATTCATGCTACTTTTATCAGAAGTTATACCTGATATAAACCGTGTTCTGCCAACCTTGTTCGTTTGGGGCCATGAAGTATAGGCGAAAGGGAGGATGAAGACGCAATAGATTTGATCATGCTGAAATACAATTTAGATAATTCAGAGATTGTGTAAGAGAAGACCTTTGTACTTAAGCCGTGCTTCCCTGGAAGACATCAAAACTGAATGCTATATATTATTATAACTTGTTGAATCTGATAAATGACTGTGAACTTTGAGTGACTCACCAAAGAATTTTGAAACATTGTACCTTGGAGTCTCACTGGAAATAACTGAAGCTTCCTCATTTAAAAGCTGATTCAAAATTCATCTTCGGCAAATTTTCTCTGATCAGTTTGATCATTCTATGATTTTGACTCATCCTTTGATTTCAGCATACTTAGATATATTCTTTTTGATGTTTTGCTCAGTAATTGTACCTTACCCATGTGGGTTAACTGCCAAGAATATTACAAGTTCCCCATTCTTATTTACAATGTCTCCCACATCTTTTGCATTCTCTCATATCCTCCAAGGGGAATAATGATGCATTGTCCTTGGTCATGTTTGAGAACTGACCAACTTAGCCATTTATCAATTGTCACTTTTTTTATATTAACATCAGACCCCCAGTCTTTAGATACTCTTTACCAGATAAGACAATGTGGTGGAATCAAGTTTAAAATAGCCACACTGCTTGTTTTTGTAATCTCAGAGAAATCCCCAATCTCTGTCTTCAGCCACTTTGGGCAATCATCTTACCGGAGCAAAATATAAGAATCCAGGACAACCTGCAGCCTTATTTATTCACAGCAGAGTTGCAATCCCAAAGCTCTGCTTTTTCCAGTCTCTCCTCAAGCTGCCCTGCCTGCCCTCCATCACATAGAAATATGTTGTCTTACCTGACAAAAAGATTGGTTGGTCCTGCTATCAAAATATTATTCATCAGCTTCAAAACAACTCTTTCTCCCAAGGCCCAGGGGTAACTAAAACTTCCCAAACCATGTAGGAACTCTTCTAGTAGAAAACTATTCAGAAAACCAAGTCAGAGTATCTTCAAACTGTATTGAAGAACACAGTTTAGATGTTGCAGAGGATTTTTTGGGGTGTCTGACACCTGAAATGGATCAAGTATGTGGTGACAGTCAAGAATTCTTACTTTTTTGGGGGAGTGTGGTAGTTTTATTTTCTTATATAACAAGATGCTTTTGTCTTTTAGAGATTTGTCTAAGGTGCCACATAGTGGGATGTTAAATTGTTTGTACAATATTTGTTTTTATATTCCCTCTTCCTCTATTTCATAGAGGAGTCACTTTCTGGACTCAACTAAAAAGTTTTGGTCAGTCCTGCCAAAATTACAATTTTATTGTGAGGATGCCTGAGGACAGAGTGGGAAGTCTCCTGGTTTGCAAAAGTAGATGGCATGACTGCTTCTTCCTGTTTGTTTATAAATGTTTGTATGCTTGGCAGAGTGTTGTTGAAGACATATCTGCTGTCACAGGCTGCCTGTTAGTGAAAGGCGCACACTCTTCCCCTCTCATATTTGGAGTTGTTCTACATATACTGAAAAAGAACTTCACAGTTTCTGAAAGACAAAATTGGCACATGGAGGCTTGTAACGATAGGATTTTTTCACTGGCCATTTGAATAACATGTTCTCTAAATGTTCTTCCCACCACTAGGTACTAATTGTTTAAGAGAAACTATGCTGACCTGTTGAAAATGAGTTCATTTTCTTCTGGATTTTGTCTCTGCAATGGTAGCCATTTCATAACAATTTTTCTGAGTTTGATTTTTAAAAATTCTTCTTTCTAAAAGTATGAGGGTGTTCTAGACCCGCTTGTAATCTAAACACAAGGGCTCATTTTGCAATGGGCAACACTTAGCATATGTTACTGAAAGAATGGTAGGTGTAAGTTAACATGGAAAGCCAGTACACTGTAGATCAGATAAAAGAACTTCTATGCTGGTTCTTTCCTTTCACCCCTCCAGGCAGCAGAGGGCAGTAGTGATCTGTGCACATTTCTGTACCTTCTTTCCTCTGGAAACAAAAACTGAATAAATAGAATACCAATAATGTTAAAATCTGCTAAACAGCCTCCTAAGTTCAACAATATTTTTGGTCTTCTGAACAAATAATTTATCAGGCACAATCAAGTATGCAGTAACTATTTTTAGGTCTCAGGCTTAGGATTCAATTCAGGCAATTCAGGGCTTGAGTATAATATCAGAGTTGCATTTAGTCATTTATAAATCAGATATGGGCAAAAATTATTCGTCTTATTTTTTCTAAGAGAATTGTAATTTTTCTTAAGGAGAATTTGTAACATAAAGGTATTTTACCTATTTCTGGGTTTAAAGCATCTTCTTCAAGGTAAATAAAATATTTTAATGTGATTCTCCATTAAATGTTTTTTTAATTAAAATTTTAAAATGTCATATTTACCAAATAACTACACTTATAGAACTTTAGAAATTGAAGAGTAAAGAAAAAGTAACTTTTCAATTAAAAAAAGTCCTTACATCTCACTCTTCCTCTCCAGTACCTGCTACTTGTATTTACCTGAGACAATTTCAACGTTTTAATAGTGTTTCCCCTGATATTTACCTACATAATTTGATATATTAGATTGATCCTCACTTTTGCTTATTCATTAGCTCTAAATTTCATCTATTTTCTTTCTAGTAAGAAGGATATCAAGTGAGCTCTTCTATATCCCTCTCAGATAATCCCTTACATATTCTTCTCAAATGCCACTTTAAATTAAGCTATTGTTCAGTGTTGGGGCCTGTTTCTTTTTCATAGGAGGCAATTATTAAACACGTGTCTATTAACAGGGAATTCAAACACCCAAAACATTTTCCAGTGAAGGAGAGGTTACTCACGTTGATTGAGCCCTGGCTCTGTGCCTAGAATTTTCACCTGACTTTAAGCTACCATCAGACAGAAAACAATTTCCATTTATCTTTCCAGTTTGCAGCATTTAAATAGGTTTTTGGGGATAGAAAAGAGCATATGAACTTGGAAAAAAGCTTAGTGGAAAAAAAAAAAGCTCAAATTTCAGTCACATAGCCCAGTGCTAAAATCTCAGCTTTACCAATTACTAGTTGTGAGAACTTCCATTTCAACACATTCTGCTTCCCATCCAAGGCTTCTCAGAGAGAGATGGAGTGTCAGAAATCACTTTCCTACACTACTGATCTTGTTTGCTTAAACCCTGGCTCGGAGGCATCTGCCATGCCATTGGGATGCCCAGGAATTAAGTTTATATTTATTAATAAATATAAACAGGGACAATTATTAATAAATATAAACAGGGACAATTATTAATAAATATAAACAGGGACAATTCAAGACAAAGATATAACAATAAAAAAATTGTATTCCCTTAATAGTACATTTTCAAAACATATAAACTAAGACATGACAAAACTGAAAGGGGAATAAATACAAAATCAAAACACTAGATTTTAATATACTTCTTTCTATAAGTGATGGAAAAAATTGCCCCAGATAGGTAAAGATTTAGAAAATTTGAGCAAAACTATTAATTTACAACTAGATTGACATATGTAGACTACTACTCCATAAAACTGCAGAGCACGTGTTTTTTTTCAATTGCACAGGCATCATTTACCAAATTAATACATATATTGGGCCCTAGAACAAGCCTTCATTAATATCAGAGGACTGAATTCATGCAGAGTATGTAACCTGACCACTGTAAAATTAAACTAGAAACTATCAAAACAAAAGTAAGTAGAAAATCTTTAAAAGTTTGGAAATGAATCAAGACAGTTTTTAATAACCTGAAAATTAAAGAAAAAAATCACAAGGGAAATTAGAAAATATTTTTAATTGAATGCTATTGGAAACACAATATATCAAAACCTATGGAGAACAGGTAAAGTTGTAGTTAAAGGAAAATTTGAAGCTCTGTCTTTTTATTATGCTAGTCTCCCAGAAGTGATTTATAGATGCAATACCAGGGCAATCAAAATCCATTTCCATTTTTTTGCATGTTAAAATTGATACACTTTCCATACAAATGCAGTGGGCCTAGCATATTCAAAGCAGTCTTAAAAAGAAGAACAAGTGGAGAATATATAGTACCAGATATAAATTCTTACTATAAAATGACAGTAATTAAGTAGCATAATATTAGCACAAGGAGAAAATTACCAATGGACTACAATAGAGAGCCCAGAAATCATTCAACAGATGTGCAATTTCATAACAAATGGCTAAAACACCATTGAGATTCAATAGGGTATAGTAAACAAAGCTGGGTCAATGGGCCATCTATATGGAAAAAAATGTACTTTAACCCTTATACATGCCATAAACAAAACATTAATGTGAGATGGATCATAGACCTAAATGTGAAAAGGAAAGCAATAGAAAAATAGGAGTGAATCGTCAGAACACGGATTACACAAAACTTTCTTAAATCGGTACACCAAAAAGTTCAAGCCACACACAAAAAAAGACTGATAGGTGGACAAAATTAAAATTAAGGACTATTTTAATCAAAAGATGGCATTATGCTTGTAAAAAAAGCAAACTATAGACTAGAGAAGATATTTGTTAAGCAAATATCTTTATTTTATTTCATAAAAGGTTCATATTCTGAATAAAGAGCTCCTACAAAACAATAAGAAAAAATGATTTTTTAAAATGAACACTAATGTTAGGAAAATAGGTGTTTCACAAAGTGAGATATCCAAATGGACAGTGTTATTCATCAGGGAACTGCCATTTAAAGTACCATGAGATAGACATACAGATCTTCTAGAGGAACTAAAATTATAAAATTGTCAATACCAACAAAGATATGTAGAACATGGTGGAAATGTAAACGGTAAGGAACACGGAGGCACTGCCACTCTTAGACCTGAAGAGTAGTTCTCAACTCAGTCCTATGAGAGCTGAAAAAAAGACCCAGCGGGAACCTAGGCTTTGGAAGAGAAACCCAGTCACTGCTAAGATCCAGTTAGAAGGGCCCTGCCTCTCCTAGCCAGCGGGGGCCACCCTTGGTCAAATCTCAGAGGACACTGGATGCACGAAGTCAGCTAAGGTCAAAACTCCCATGGTACAGAGCAGGGTAGATCTGAGGGGGCAAAGAAGGATGTAGCAGTTAATTTAATCATTTGCTTATGTGTTTATCTATCTGTTATTGGTATCTACTTTTCTATTCATTTTTGCCTTAGTTGTTTTTTGAGAAAGTTGCTGTATATATAAAATGAAATCAATTGGCTCAATAGATCCAGAACCATAAACTCTCATTTATGTGCTTATTGTAGGTCAGGTCCTCTGCTAAGCAAATTAGCAGAATCTTCAGGGCTTCTTGCTTGAGGTACAATACGATTAAATTTTGGAGGTGGGGGAAGACATTAACTAGAGACTGTAACATGAGATGAAGCAATTATTTCAGTATTTCAAAGGCAAAATGATTGCTCATGCCTTTTATTAAAGTTTCCATAATCAGAATTTATGAGGGAAGAGAGAAAAGCATAAGCTATATTATAATCGCTAATAGTTACAATTCATTTTATCAGTGCTATGAAGCATTAATTTAAAACAACAATAACTGACATTATGAAGGTGCTTATCAACGAATGATTGATAGGTGGTTATCTTAACCTCCTCAAGAAAGAAAGAAAGAAAGAAAGAAAGAAAGAAAGAAAGAAAGAAAGAAAGAAAGAAAGAAAGAAAGAAAGAAAGAAAGAAAGAAAGAAAGAAAGAAAGAAAGAAAGAAAGAAAGAATGTCTGCGGGTGAGAAGGGGTTAAATTAACTACTGTTTCACAATTGTGTGTTTTGTTCTTTTATGTTAAAATATTGTTTTTCTCTTGGAGTACAAGTGTATTGCTCATTGTAGAAAAGGGAACATAGGAAGAAAAAAATACCTGTTATGGTATCCTAATGACTACAAATAACAGACTGTTCTAGTTTGCTAGCTGCCGGAATGCAATATATCAGAAACGGAACGGCTTTTAACAAGGGGAATTTAATGAGTTGCTAGTTTACAGTTCTAAGGCCGAGAAAATGTCCCAATTAAAACAAGTCTATAGAAATGTCCAATCAAAGGCATCTGGGGAAAGATACCTTGGTTCAAGAAGGCCGATGAAGTTCAGGGTTTCTCTCTCATCTGAGAAGGCACATGGCGAACACAGTCAGGGCTTCTCTGTTGGCTGGAAGGGCACAAGGCGAATAGGCGTCATCTGCTAGCTTACTCTCCTGGCTTCCTATTTCATGAAGCTCCCCGGGAGGCGTTTTCCTTCTTCATCTCCAAAGGTCACTGGCTCGTGGACTCTCTGCATCTCATGGCTACATCGTTCTGCTCTCTCTGAGTCTCTCATTCTCCAAAATATTTCCTCTTTTATAGGACGCCAATAAACCAATCAAGACCCACTCAAATGGGTGGAGACATATCATCCCCTAATCCAGTTTAACAACCATTCTTAACTAAATCACATCATTCAGCGAGATGATCTCATTACAGTTTCAAACATACAGTATTGAATACAGATTATTCTACCTTTAAGGAATGAGTTTTATATCAAAACATGGCTTTTCTTAGGGGGCATACTTCTGTTCA
>PVIY010032790.1:0-28667 GCA_004026745.1 Myrmecophaga tridactyla
GACCTCTCCTGGCTCCTCTTCTGGATTCCATTGACTTCCTGCTTCTTTCCAGGGCTTTCTCTCTATGTGTCTGAATTTCATTCTGCTTATAAAAGCCTCCAGCAATAGGATTAAGACCTAACCTGATTCAACTAGGCCATAACTTCAATGGAGTAATTTCATCAAAAGGTCCTTTTTACAATGGGCCCAAACCCACAGAGATGGATTGGGATGTACATGTTCAACCCACCACAAGTTACCTGTGAGACAAGTTACCTGTGACTCTCCCACCTGGCACAGCTGCTTGGATGTTCTAACTATTCTTTGAACTTGAGCCTTGATTTCCCAAAAACTAAGATTTTATCAGGAATTGAAGCTGGTGGCTGATGTTGGGAGGAACAAAATTAGTTTCCTCAGTAGTCCATTAGCATTCCACCCCCTTACAAAATTTCTGTTCCTTACTTTTCTGGCTTAAATCATAATTTATTTTCTGTGGAACCTCATTGGATTCATTATTTAAGTTGCCTCTTTCTCAGGGAAAAATGGAGCATTTTTGTCTTGGCATGGAGTATCCTCTAATTTACAAATTCTCTCGTTTTGATAAACTAAGTAATTAGTGAATAGCAAGATCCAAGGAAAATAAATAGTCAAGTCCCTCTTCCAAATCATAGAACAGAGAAGGTAAATAGGAGAAAAATTATTTCCTTTTAGAACCCTTAATAATTTTACATTGCACATATATTTGTATCAAAATTCACTACCATTGCCCAAATGTATACCCTATTGCTCCAAACCAAACTGCAGCACTCTCCCCATCACTGCCAAGTGTCTCCTACAGTTTCTTGAACTTGATATTTTACAGCTGGGACTTTTGCTCTTGCTGCTGTCTCTTCTGGGAACTTTTTCAACACTGAAGGTGGCTGATTACTTTCCATTCTTCAGGTCTTCAAGCAGCTATTTCCTCTTCAGGGAGGTTTTCTCTGACTACAAATAAAGTAGCCTTGCCCCTGCCATTGGCCATATAATTCTCTTTTCATTATATTTAGCTCCTTCAAGGCATTCCTCACAATCTGAGATCAATCATTCATTAAATTCTGATTTATCATTTTTCTCCACCTCTAGAATGTTTTCTCTGTTGTGGCCTAGTCCTTCTTTTCCTAATTGTATTTAACAAAATTTGGAATTGTTGAATTATTAGAAATGAAAGACCAATGTAGGAATTACAACATCTATCTGATTGAAATTCTAAAAAGAGATTAAAGGGAAAAAAAGAGGAAGGAATCAAATCCTTAAAAGAAGTAATAAATAGTATTCCCAGGGCTCCTTCAGCGTGTAGCCACACCAAAGAGTGGGCCAAGCCTGTTTTGCAGACCAGCAGCAGAGGCTGTTCTTTCAGGTCGCCAGTCACTGTGACACCCCAGAGCTCCCCACTTTCATTCCTGCCTACCATGCCTTCCAGGGTCCACCCTGGACTTGTGCCAACCAACCTCCTTCAGAACTATCTACATGCCCTTAGACTTCACCCTGAACCCTACATGACTGCATGGAGGTCTGTGACTAACACAAAGCTACACACTTAGGTGATGGCTGATTTGCTTGTAAATCTTAAATACCAAACCACATCTAAACCAGGATTTCAAACCACCATGTGACGACATTAATACTACCTGAAGAAAGCATCTTTAGGAAAATTTACTCAAATGCCTCCTCACTTTTTCTTGCTTTTTCATGAAGCATGAATATGATATTTAGAAGAGCAACAACAACCACCAAAGGCAAAATTTTACCTACTGAAATTTACTTAGTATATAGACAAAGGCAGCAACACTTATTTAAATAGGTTAATCAATCAATTGTTAAAACAAAACAGAACAGAATACTTCCTCCTCCAGATCAAATGTTTACATATGCACATCTGAACCCATACAATTTCAAACTTACCAAACGTGTAAAAGTGTTCTGATATGTGGTCATCCACATGATTTTCCATGGCTCCTCAATATTATCTGGAAGTGGAGTGTAAATATAATATGCCACAAGGACCCCCAAAATCAGAAGGTAGAAAGATTTCCTTCCCATGCTGCAATACCTCTGTTCCTTCTTCAGAGACACAGAAAGTGAATGTACTTGGTTTGTGAGAGTGCTGTAAAATAGTTGGGTGTTAAGCTCCACCCAGAGATATTATCGTACTTTTTGCTCACTTAGTTTTAGTATTAACATAATCACCTTAACATTTCATTGGCTATCCTGGAATAATCCTGTTAAATAAAAGTTCAGGGTTTAAGGAGTAATGTGAAACTTTGTCAAGTTCTGTCAACTACCACACTCTTACTTTTATTCCATTAAACAAGCACGTATTGAGCAATAACAGAATTAAGAGTACTTTCATTCTGACATGGATATTTGAAGAAATCACTCAGGATATGAATCTTTGTTCTAAAATTACTTTTCTTAGAGTAGGGGAAAACAAAGGGTCATTTTTTGAAAAGTGTTGAGAGCATAGGAAACAAGATAGCCATGGTCTCTGCCCTTACAGAGTTGACATTATCTTGCAGGGCAAAGAAAGGCTAACAATTAAGCCTGATAGTTTTTGATATAAAAACAAAGATGTTAATGATAGCAATCATACTAAATATGTATTAATCATTTAAATTGTGACCCATGTACTACACTAAATGATTTACATATATAATCTAAATAAGTCCAAACAAGAATTATATGAAACCACTATGATTACTTTTTTGTAAATGAGTGAAATGAGTTTGAAAAAGGTTAAATAATTTGGCCAACATTATATAACTTTAAGTATTGGAGCCAGAAAAAGGAAGTACAAAGAATTGTTTTTTAACAATTTTTACTTTTTTCCTTGATGAGAATATATACATTCCAGAATATTTGGAAATGCAGAAAATAAAATGAGAATAATAGTAATAAGTCATCATTTCAAATTGCAGTGATCACCATTCTTTATATCATGGTATATTTCCTGCCATATCTTTATGTACACAAATACATAGATATATCTTAATAGAAGTACACACCATTAGTCTTTGAGAAATTTTCTCATTTCTGACCCAATTAATGGTCATATGCTCTGTTCTGGTCTGAATCTGTTTTGAACAACTGTTATTAAATATTCACCCTTAGTGGTGGCCTCCTTTTGCTCTTACTTTCCTCACTATAGGTAGTGATGTTTGAATGCATGCCTGAAATAAGATCAGATACTTGGCTCTTTTGGAGGCCATGCCAAAAGGGAATCTGTGGAATTGCCTCTGCCAATCACAGGAGTAAACACAATGCAATAGCACCTGAAAAAACGTACTGTGGGACTTATGCCTATCATCCAATACCTCCTAACAGAGGGAATAGTACACCTGTCATCACCCCATAAAGCAGCCACATTCACCCAGTTCTTAAAGCCTCTTTCAATAAAGGATGATTAACTAGTGATTATACCAACCATAATGCACAACTCCTACCAATCCAAGCTCCTATTCCTAAGAACACTGAATTGAAGATATCTAAAGAAGAATGGGAGATTTCTTTGATATGAAAGCCTTGGTCAACATGTCTTACTGAGTGCCAGGATCAAAAAAAATCCTAACCTCTGCTGCCAAGACCTTGACAAATTATCATTAAAGACTTTTAAATATAGGCAGTATATAAATAACATCCTACTAAGGGGCAATTCTAAAGGGGGCCTTCAAGATTAGATTAGAGGACCTAGAAATACTCATATATTACTTATAGGAGTACAGTTGAGTGGTAATACCCTATAAAATTTAAGGGGTGGTGAATACTATCAAATCCTGGGAATCATCTGATCCTCTAATGGCACCACCACTGTCAAACACAAGTCCACCTCAGACACCAATTCATCCATAACACCCATTCAGATTATTCATGTTCTAGGGATAAACACATCCCATATCTCTCATTCTCATTACAGCTGTGATGGATAATCTCACATGCCAACTTGGCTAGATTATGGTGTCTTTGATTTTCTTAAGCAATCACAAGCCTGATTGTTACTGTAAAGGTATTTCATGAATTTAAATCAATTAAATTGATTAATACCAGTTGCTGATTACATCTAAAATGAGCAAAGGAAATGGCTTTCAGCAATGAGAGGAGTCTCACCATCCAATAAGTTAGAACCCTTCAAAGGAGAACTGAGGATATCAGCAGCCAGAAACAAGAATTTCTATCTTTTCTTCAACTAGCCAGTTTCTCCTGAGGAATTCAACATCACCTTCATTGAGTATCCAACTTGCAGCCTGCCCTAAAAAATTTGGATTTGCCAATCCCCACTGTTCTATAAGCCAACTACACTACAAAAAAAAAAAAAAAAAAACTCTTCATATTTATGCATCCTGTTCGGTTTCTCTGAAAAACTCTGATTAACGCACAGGCCATATAAAAAATCATACATAGGTCTCATGATTTCCACTGGGGAACTCCCCACCATATGCCTTAGAACCTGTTTCCAAGCCATGCCCCATCAGGAGCATACTTCACAATAGAGGCTTCGGCTACCTCTGATTATGCTTCTTGGAGTCTTTGGACTAAATATGGGGAAAACAATGGCTCCTGATGAGTATCTGAACTCAGAGGCTCTTCTTGTCCACCTTCCAATTACCCCATTAAAAGGCAGATCCTCACAGCTTATTGGAATCTTCTACAAACAGAGGTGCTCACAGGGTCATAATATGTCAGCTTGTGCATGCAGATTCCTGTAATGCCATGGGTGAGAGAGCATTTACAGCAGAAGTTCAGCATGGCCACTTAATCCTCATTGGTAATATGGAAATGATACCTCAGAAGATGGCTAAACTTGACAAACAGGGCCTTTTCAAACTACGGGAAGATGGGGTTTTCCCCATCCTCAGCCCCTTGCCCATAGATCTTGAGACACTGGTAAAGGTGTCCTCACTGGCACCTGCATTAGCCAAGTAGGGAGTTCTTTAGGATCAAATATCTGACATGGAAAGGGAGTCAATATATCTCCTTGACAACAGTGCTATTGTTGTATGCGAAGCCTGTCTTTGAAGGGCCATGACATATCACCCAACCACAAATATCTCATTTCCCTGACATGGCTGATTGGGATCTGCAAAGTTAACAGAGCTAGAAGTAGTTCAATTAGCCCTCCAAGATGCTCTGAGCCACCAGTTGCCTACTCTCCGAGTTTTCACTGATTCTTGGACAGTGGACAAATGGACTGTGATTAGGAAAACTGAAACAGGATAATTTTCTCATGCAAAATGTGAACCTTTCCACATTTTGAAACAGTTTAGCCTCATCCCTTCCTATATATCTCTCACGTGTTTCCACACACACTCTGCTTCATGCACTGGAGAAACTCTTCAATGACACTGCCCAATAAATTGTCTAAATTTCATTCCTGTACAGCATGTCCAGTGGCTCCTTCAAGCCCATTCAGGACCTCAAGTGCTCCCTAGCAATTGGCAGTTTGTACTCTGGACCCATAATGCCTCAAAGCACAGAGACTTCTCCAATGTAGGGGAATGGACACATATTAAGGGATTCTCTCCAGACCCATCACTGGCCAAAGCAGTTACTGAAAGCTGTGAATTGAGCTTGAAAACCAAACATTGGAATCCCATAGGCAGGGTCACATTACACAGGTGGGGGAAGTAAGCCCTTCTCTCACTGGCATCTTGATGACATAGTGTTGGGGCCCAGAAGCAGACCTCTGACTGCTGGCAAGGCCACGTCAGAATAACGTTGGAGACATGATACCTTAGTCTCCTGTGGAATGAGGTCCAGCCTGGGCTACAGTTTATCTAATCCAGCCTGACTGTGGGAAAGTTCTGCCTCTGCAGTTGCAGGCAGGTTAGTTAATGTTCACTCTGCTCTCCAGGGCGCTGATGCTAGAGCCCAAAGACAGCTGTAGAGAAAGCATTCTGATAAGTAATAAACTGTTCCTGGGACAGAAGCCATGAACTTAACTTTGTAGCTTTGCAGGCATGACACATATTAAAAAATAGTCTTGCTTTGATTATACTCTCTAAAGGTGTTCCTGTGTAAAAGCACAATAAATTTATTTGACACTTTTGCTACTGATGAACTTGAGTTCCCTGACCCCCCTTTACTAACTTCTTGTGTCTGTTGTTTTAGTCCTGTGCTGCACCCCTTCTTCTCCCTTGTTCCCCAGGGAAATCCTGGCAACATAGGACCACTTACCATCACCCCTGGAGTCATCAGGAGTGTTGACTGTAATTGACTCATTTTGGTCTCATGTTGGCCTTTCTCATGTGATATGCAATGGGGGAAGCAGCAAATCAGTCTCCCCAATTCTATCCTTGTTCTTCTTGGGCCTCCTCACATAACTGACTCAGACCAGGGAACCCACTTCACTTCTTTTTCCATGCAACAATGCACTTTCAAACAAAGAATCATTTAAATTTTTTACTTGCCCTATCACCTCTATTTAGCAAGATTTATAGAGAAACCCTAGAATGACTTTTTTCAAAGAGCTCTTTCTTAAACTATCTAATGGCAAATGAATGTTAAAGGGTGTTAAACCTTAGCTCACGTTTACTACTAATCAGTTCCGGACAAATATGACTTCACATTTCCTCCACAAATAACTTCATAAAAATCCTCTAAAATGCTTCATAAAATGCATGTGTGAATCCTTAAGGGCAGTCCAGCCTGCTTTTGGGCTCAAGATGACTACCTTGTCATCAAAGAAATAAATAATATATCCCTCTTTCCCTATGCCTTCTCAATTCCCACACCGCTATACACAGGGTAGCAACCCACTGGGGGTGGGGAATAAATGGGATCTCTCCATAGTATAGAGCCCAATAGGACTGCTGGAGGAGCTCATATTTAGATGTAATTACCCTGAGTGAAAGTTCCCAACTTTGGAAATCTTACCAGTATATGTCAGCCATAAGGGTGGGATATTAACCTCTGGCTCCCTCTATTCTTTATAGAAGATAGAAAGTATAGCCACAGACCCTAGTGGTGATGTTATGCAGGTTATAGTATGAGGTGTAACCCAGGAATCCTCTACCATGTGAAGTGTCCATAGACTGTTTACATGTGTACACCTTCACTCAGCCCTCTACTGTTCCAAATCCTATACTTCAGAGCACTGCATCTGAAGCTGCCATAATCAACCTGAATTGCTCTTGCTTATTATCCGAGCTGCCATCAATCCAGCTTATAAAAGCACTGAGAAAATATACCTTTTCTAGATAAGATGATCCTGAATTACCCACCAAGAGGCACGCCCAGTGTTCTATACGTACCCCTGATTATCCGGTAAAAAGAAATAAAACAAAGTAGAGTTGCCAGGTTAAGAGATTTAAAATAGAGTTGGGCCGTCATTCTGGAGATTACTCTTAGGCAAATATCAGCCAGATATCACAAACTGCCGAAGTGTGCAAAGCCTCAAGCAACAATGTTCCTCAAAATCCAAAGGGCATCTGGACACCATAAAACAAGCCACAAGATATGGAACTCAGCTATCTAACCTGAAGAACAATTGGAATACCCCAAATATCCACCAACCACAAACAACTTGCCTAGTCTTCTTTTTCTTAAAAAACTTTTGCCTGCTAATGATGTCTAAGAAATACAACACTATTTGGGTTGCTACCTCAATCAGTACTTCCAAATTGCAATTCTGAGAACCCAAATCAACGGTTTTCTTGGATTGCAGCTGAGTTTGTTATTCTTTGATTGATATTTACGTGGTGCCAGAAACAAGATCCAAAGTGACCAATGAACTGACTCCAAAGCTGCCCACAGATTCGAATATGGTACCAGTAAGAGCCCCTTGAGCTGTGTCATATCCTCAATGGCCTGACGTTCTTGTCAATGAGCCCTCTTGGCTCCAGACCTCCCCATTTTTGGCTGAGATTCTAGCCTTCTTTTGGGTGTCTTATGTAAAGGTAATTTTGAATTTTGGTTCTTTTGGTTTGGTCTGGTAACAGAAGTCATTGTGTTTGTTCTTTTTGGTAGGGCAATGAAACTTCTCTGTACGGTGAATACTCCAATGGGACTTTTAAAATGTCCAGTTGTATTGAGCTTTTTTTAGCATAAGGACAACATCTAAACTATCAATTTAACCTCAGTTCTGATGGTGAGCAATCAAATAATTATATTGATGGGCATGGAATTGGTCGTAAATGTTACTAGAGCATGCACAATCTTTTGATGAGAAGCCTCAACTTCTGAAGGCCAAGACTTCCATGAAAGAATAAGGAGGTCATAGATGGGCAAGATTGACACAAGATCACCTGCCACCCTCAACACAATTTTTCTACAACTAGGCACACTGAAACACATCACACTTGCCCAAAACCCAGACAATTTCTCCTAGGTTAGGCTTTAGGATTGCTCCAAATCAGAATGACTAAAAGGATAGGTTTCGAATCCTATGAACCCTAATGTCGCACTGCCATCTAGAACACCCACTAGTTTCATATACAAAAAATATGGTCCTACTCCATGTAAAATCTTATCCCACTGAACCTGGCGCACTAGGTAAAATCTTGAATTCTTATGGCCACAACGAGAATCTGTCAATACTCCTAGATTGGTGCATTTGCCTGCTCAACAAGAAAATAGAGGCTATAAAACTAAGTGACCTGAATGAGACAACTATTTTAGAACTTTGGAAAAGTTTCCCTGAATTATACTTGGGTTGGATCAAGCAACTATATTATACTTTCATAGGTATTTTAGGGAATGAACCTCTGTAACATACGTTCTTAAATTTAATCTTCCTATGGGTAAGACCTATTGTAGGTGGGAATTTTAGATTAGGTTATTTCAGGTGAGGAGTACCCCTAGGTGGGTCTTAATCCTCTTACTGGAGTCCTCTATATGAGGATAAAAGGCACAGAAAAATGAAATTGAGAAGCTCACAAGAAAAGCCCCAGAGAAGCCACTGAAGCCAGAAGCTAGAAGCAATGAAAACCAGGAGAGAAGGACCAGCAGGCATCGCCATGTGCCTTGTACTGACAGAGGAGCCTAAGCTCACCTATAACTAGTCTTCAGAGAAGGTATCCCATTGATGCTTTAATTTTGGACATTTTCATGACCGTACAATTGTACATTTGTAAGCTAATAATTCACCATTATTAAAAGCCAGTCCATTTCTAGGGTATTGCATTCTGTCAGCTTTACCAAACCAAAACAGCTGAGGAAAGCAATCCCTTAAAATAGCTATGAAAATATATTACAATTGTATGATTTGTCCCAAGCATAATCCAGGGAAACTGTTTCATATTTCTCAAGGACATGTTTCCTAACCAACTGGAACTTTTGAAATTTGGCAGTTGGACTTTATTCAACTACCCCATCCCAAAGTTATATTTCTTAATAATGTCTTGTGTGTACTCCCATCCATACTCAACTATAGCTTTATTGAATTAAAAAGTCACCCATTTTGGAAAACTATAAATTATTTCCATTAAGATTATAATAGGGATACCCATATCTGGCATATATGAGCCCTGCTTTATAAAGGGAAATGTGCTAACCTATTTTCAGGAACTAATTAAAACCTTGAAGATAATGAAATCCTGATAAAATAATCCTTTCTTTTTATTGCATGCTGTTGGGATGAAGATACTCAAAACTATAAATCTTCAGCCTGTTGATTTTTTATGCTGGAAAAGATACCACCATCAATGTGCACTCCAAACTTACTATTTCTGATTAGGCATTTTTCATAGTCAATCTATTGTATACTTTAATGGGAATCTACTTACATGTCTGGAGTATATACCACCAATGAAATTCATGATTAATGCCATAGTTTATTACAGAGCAGCTTAAACATGACCTTGGATCATTATATGAAATTAAAAAAAACACACATCTAAGATGACAAAGTAAAAAACAATCACATTTTTTGACATTGCTGTTTAAATGAGTCACTTTAGAAGTATAACCTGAATGGGTCCTTGTTATTCATCTTTTCGGTCATCTATTTTGACATTATTCAAAGATATAAAATGAAACACATAACGATACCAGTAGAATTTAACAATGGGAAACCTATAAAATATAAAGTAAAAGTGAAAAAAAAAAAACAGAACAAAACACAGAGTCTGGGCAAACTTGCCCCTCTTGCTTAATAAAATTTTTCACTTGCCCAATATGACCCCATTTTCTTATTGCATTAAACAGCATCATTCTCCAAGGTCTGGGAGGGGCGAATAAATATATTATGCAAGGAGCATAAAACAAAGTAAAGGTAATTTCACAAAGTAAGGGGATTTTTTCCTGAGCTCTAACATTTCCGTTTCTTCAACTGAATGGCATTAAACTTTATTTCAATGCCTGATACCAAATGGACCTTGGGAAAGCCCCACCCAAAACAATTATCTAACTTCCATGCCACAGAATTTCATTAACAAACAGCTTGTCATATCATAACTACTGAGAAATAGTGTTGCTGATAAAAGCAAAAGTTCTAGTATGCACTATGAAAAAGAGGGGAGAACTCACCTTCTGGCAAGTTCTGTCAAATCTAGAATTACTGTGTCTTCTGCTAGTTAATAGGCAAATATCTATGGAGAACAAATTTGGAGACAAGTATATTATTTTGAGAGTTCCTTCCAAATATCAAAGCAGCACATGCTTCTAAGAAAGGAAAAAGCAAAGCGATTCATAAAAAACTCGTGATATATTTCTAATGAAGTAAAGTAAATATAAAAACTAAAAATTTAGGTGAAAAATGAATATCTTAAGTGCTGTGCAGTGATGGAAATGGTTTGAAGGGAATAAATAGAAATGGTAGCCTTGCAAGGCTGATTATATGGTGCCTGGACAATGATAAACAATCTTATAAGATAAAAGGTACTGAAGTAGACTTTGCAAACTCAATTTTTAAAGTGAGTTTCTCAATCTACCATATCATTCTTGCTATTACAAATTCTATCTTGGTTAATAAATAACCTCAGTTGCTATTCTGTTTGAGTAACTGCACAGAATCATATCAGAACTGAGGTCCTATCTGCTTCCTTAAGCTGATTCTATTGACTTGATATAAAATTTCTTCTTTCTTTTGGACAGCTCTCCTCTGAAGATAAGCAGAGAAAAAATATGGATAACCATCTGTATTGTCAAGGAAATTGTTACATGGAGGGTGGGTTGTATAAAGGAGAAATTTCAAATTATAACAATGGTTTTGCAGATGATGTCAAATCTTATGCTGTGTTTGACTTCAACACTTTTGACACTAATGCTCTTAAAAGAATCCTGAACTTTATGTAACAATGCTGACCTAGATTTAACCAAAGATTCTTTCCTGACAAATGAGCAATGAGACTTGTTTTAACCAATCACACACAGATAATTGGACTCATTCATACAAGGCAGAGAGCTAGTTTTTAACCCTTAATCACCATAACCTTCATGGACCATTACCATTCACTTTTTAACACTTAAATATATCTGATATCTCAGCCTCAGTGAACAACTCAGTGAATTTCTTACCTGGTGTATGCACAACACCTGGTAATAAACTCAACATTTAAAGAAGCGAAATCATCTTTCTTCTATTATTTGGCATTAACAAAAAGACCTACAGGGATAAATGGTAGCTTAAGGCCCAAGGGAAAAAGAGAGATGTTTGAAGAGCATCTATCAAAGTGCCAGTGCCCATGCCATGTGCTCAACATTGATTACCTCATTTCATTTCCACAAACAATTTGTGAGTTGGGAATTATTTTATCCATTTTGCTAAGGAGGAAACTGAGGGTCCGATATTAGGAACCTTGTCACAGTCACCCTGGAAATGCAGACATGTTTAAATGCCACCATGATGATGACAAGTTCCTCACTGCCTGTAACTGGCAGGATGAAAAAATGAAATATTCAGAAAAATTTTCTACAAAACTCTCTTTCTTTAGCTCAGTGGTTTCTACCACACTCCAGATCCTACAGATCTAAGGCTTCTCTCAATGATCATGACCCCTAGCAGGGGTGGCACTCAACTGAGAATTGTACGCACCTTTTGGAGAAAGTATTTCATTGTCATGGGAAGTGGCATGGTTCATGGGGTGAAAAATAAGACTCAACTGATTTTGACCTGGTGCTTCCCCTCATGGTGAGAACTGCTGCTTCTATGAAAACTTACTAGTGTTGATATTTAAACAATTAAGTAGACTTCGAGTCTCTTAGGGAACTTCTTAGAAATATAAGGGAACATGTGGCATAAGGCAGTGAGCCAAACCTTAAGTGAGATTATTTCAGAAAGAATATCTGACAGTCATTCTTGGGCTATCAAAGGAGGCTGGGTACTTCAAAGGCATTTCTGAAGACTCTACAGCTTTTAGTTTCCTAATTGAATTAAAAATCATGATTAGAGTTGCTATTTTTGAAAATAGGCCTTTGGATCAGATTTTTCTTGTCAAAAACTTATCACATAAGTTTACCAGAAAAGACTGAAAAGAAATAGATTACCTCAAGGAGACTGGGTAAAAGTAGAGAACAACACACTCATGTTTCCATCTATCTTTTGTTGTTGATGTCGTTACATCTTATAATCAGTTCCTTTAAGTATATATATTATAGTTCCTTTTAGGAAATACAGTTAAAACCATTAAAGATTAGTACTGTCACAACAGAAATTGCAATCTTCAATTTTAGTCTTACCAAAAAGTTAACTTTCTTGTTAAAAATAGATATGTGAAAATTGAGCTCTTCATAAAGTTATTTTCTGAGCAGTGATACTACTCACTTTCAAATGCTGTCCCTCCCCATGAGGTGGAGATTTGTTGTTTTCTGCTTCCTTCTCCCAGCCACAAGGCTGCTCACCAGTGACCCAAGGAAAGAAGTTTTGGGCGCCCTTCTCACCTGCTTATTAAGGTGGAGTTTCACAGGAGAGGACAGGGAGAAGAGTCCCTGTGACTTCTGCCCCAGTTCTGTAGGAGCAGCTTTCCCCTCCCTAGAGTTCACCATAAGGGTAAAACAGTCTCAGGACTCTGCCCAGTCTTGTGAGTGTGTATTTCCCTACTGGGGTTCATGGAGAAAATCTACAAAAAAGACCCTTCTATCTGTGACCTCCAAGAGCTCCATACCCTTATGCTAGCCCACACTCAGCATTTACCTATTTGTTACTTATTCTTACCAGTACCCACCTACACCTGCCCTACTCACAAATGCTTCTGCCCCATCCCTCAGCATGTGTGCCTGTCTCTCCATACGTTCTGAGGTTAATTGGTTGCCCTATGTGAGCATCCAGTTTCCAGCTTATTCTCTGTTGGCGATGGTGTGAACAATGCTCTTTCCATCTTTCTACATCCCAAACAGAAAGCAGGCATCTACACTCATGTTTTCTAAGACTTTTTCCAAACTACACTTATCAAACCAGGATGCTATTATTGTGAAGATGAGCAAATAGGTCCAACAAACCGAACAAAGAGTCCAGAAACAGAGTTCAAACATATATGGGTAATTGGTATTTTTCTTTTTCTTTATTAGGCAAATTGTTTGGATTATTTTATTTTTGACACAGATGCCAAGTAATTTGATGTGGAAAAGATAATCTTTTCCAGAAATCATTTTAGAACAACTAGAAACCAACAAGAACCTCAAGAAAGAACTCCAAACCCTACTCAATATAGTATACAAAGTGTATTTAAGATGGATCATAAACATAAATGTAAAAGGAAAAGCTACAAAGCCTGTAAATAAGGGAGCATGTCTTTTTGATCTTGGAGCAGGCAAGTATATCTTAGCAGGACTCATGAAGCACTAGCCACAAGAGAAAAAAAAAAAGTATGTTTATTTATCTGCACATAGAATATATTATCCATATATATTTTCAAATATATTACAATGTTGAGCAGATTGTCTTCCTGATGACTTTCACTGCTTTCTATCTAACTCATCTCTATATTTCATTTACAGGATCCCAAGGAGGGAAAGATTTTCAACAAGTATCAGGGAAAGTAATTTCAAAAGCACTATGCTGAAAGAATGCATTTCCAGCATTTTGAACAGGGCAAACTCTCACATTCATCATTTTGAAGTTAGTCCAATTCCAATATAATCAAAAGTTTGTTATGCACTAGAGGTCAAAGAAGGTGGAGTTACCTCTGAGTAAGATCAAGGTACATAAGGTAAATATACCCTCTTCTGTTCAATTACAGCCCATGTGCTGAAGGTGTTATTGTTAAAAGATACTCCATAGGTGCATAATAAGTCTGTACTATGATATTAAATTTACCATTTTAAACATAAGGTAACTGAAACTTACACCATTACAAGTTGTAGAATTAAAGGGAAGGATGTCAGATTACTTTTGATGCATGTTAATTCATATCTATTTGGGTGGTGTTTAGATTCAAATTGTAATCAAAGTAAAGAGCTAAGCGCAACTTTTGTCCTATAGGAGGTTGTCAACAAATGTGAATGTTATGGTTACTATTATTGTCATATTTCATATTATTCATAATATCAATTCAGTGAGAAAGACACACAACCAAGATACATGCCCAAATGGATCTGACTTAACTCCCCTCCCATCCCGTCATTGTTTTTCTTTTTTTTATGTATATAAATTTGTCCCATGGTGCTGCCTAACCTGCTGTAGGAAGTGCAGCAAATTTAATGTTTGGACCCTGAGAACAGTTCCTGCGAGTTTGGTGGCAGCATAGGAAAGGCCCTGATTGCACAGTGCAGAAAGTGTCATAACATAAAGGTGTAATGACCAGTGACAGTCAAAGCACTTGCTTCCTTGACTGCTTATGGTACGGTAACCCTTCAAAAGAGGGATAAGGAGATAATGCATCAGGCAGTCACTCTAACTGGAATTCTACACATTTAAAGGACCTGCATCTTTCACGCAGATGTGAATACATGTCTCCCATTGTCCGCCTGGACCACACACCCTCTTTTGAATAGTACACATGATACAAGATTCAAACCAGTCTGGACACACAGAGGGAGCTGATGGAAAATGTCTTTTCCTTATCTATGAGCAAATATGGAATATAGAGAAGCATCCTTGCTAGGGTAGCCGAGATATGTTAAGAAAGAATGCTGCTGACCAGTAGAAGGACATCTGCCCTTAAATGGATCTGTCTTCTGAAGATTAACAAAGAAAATTAAAATAATGTTACACCAGAGCACTATATACAACAATACTGGGGTAACACTGACAAAGAAGCCTATTAGTGAGACCAATTCTTGACTTCTCATATTCAGACTTTCACTCATATTTTGAAAACTTTCACCCAGGCAGGAAATGTATATGACTTTCCATCTTGCATCTGTGAACACATTTCAAAATGTTATTCTTATTTTTGTTCTGCTGTATATAGTGTGATGGGTAAATGTTATCCTGTTACTCCATCTTGAGCAGAAGAGAAAATCTCCCAATCTGCGTGTTGTGTGAAATATAGCAATTTTTCTACAATATAGCTCAATATACTCCATTTAAATTTTTAGATTTATTCTCAAATATATATAATATATATTCAACCATGCATATATTTGCCCTATATATGATGAATTGAAGAACATAGTGTTGTAATTGTTGCCATAAGCCACTTTATCATTTTTTTAATTTGAGAAAGTATGTATTTGCACAAATATAAATATATATGTTCTCTCATTTTCTCTTAAATTTTTAAAATAATAAGGTGGTTTAAAGGAATAATTATATGCAAAAACACTCTCTGATGTTAGTAACATATACTCCAATTTTTGTTTATCTGCTATTGCTATTCTACCTTCATTTTTTAGTAATAGCTTTCGTGGATATAGAATTCTTTGGTGACCTTTTAATTCTTTCAACACTTTGATTGTGTCACTCCATTCACTTCTCTCCTGTATTTTTTATGAAAATTCAGCCATTACTTAAACTGTTACTCCCCTATGTTAATGAATCATTTATCTCTTAGAACCACAGAGATTTTCTCTTTATGAACGGATTTCAGCTCATTAATTATGATATGTTGAAGCAGAGATCTTTTTACCAAGATTATTTTATCTGGGGATCATTAAATTTCTTAGAGCTATATATTAAATTTTCTCATCAAATTTCAAAGATTTCAGCCATTATTTTCCCCCAAGTATTTTTTTTCCTACAATTTTATATCTCTCCTCTCCTTCTTAAAATCCCAGTACACATATGTTGGGACACTTGGCATATCTTCACATTCAGTGATTAGTTTTTCTGTTCAGTCAGATGTGATGTCAAGGTCATTTAGTGAATTTATCATTTTGTTTATTGTACTTTTCAAGCCTAGAATTCTCATTTGGTTCTTCCTTTCTGATTCCTATTTCTCTCTTGAGGTTCACTAATTTTTGAGAAATTAACATCAAGATTTTCTTTAGTTACAAAAATAAAATTTTCTTTTATTTTTAAAATATATTTATATTATCTTTTTTAGAATCTTTGTCCAATAAATCCAACCAGTGTGCTAACTCAGAATTAGAGTCCACTGACCACAATTTTTCCTGAGTATACTTATACTTTATTATTCTTGTATATTTTGTATTTTTGTCAAAACTGGACATTTTAAATGAAACATGGTATCAATTCTCTTCTCTTCATAATTTTTATGTGGATTTTTTTTCGTAAATTATCTTGACTTAAACTGCATATTTTTTCTACCTGTGGAGTGCAGCTTTTGAAGACTCAACTAAGATATATTTAACTTTTATATTCTAACTTTAATTTTATCTTGGTTTCCAAGGATTCTCTCCTGTGTATGAATAGTTAAATGGTCTACCTGTGATTTGGGCACAGGTTGTTCTCAAAAACATTAAGCCTTAAAGCTTCCACTCTTTGCTGTCAATCTATGTTTGGGTTGGGAAGCACTTTCAATATTTAGCCAGTTCTCTTATTTCCTTCATGTTTCCCCATATGTGTATATTTAAAATCTATTTTATCTTCTATTAGTGTAACTAGCACAGCTTTCTTTTGCTTATTACTTCCATGGAACATCTTTTTTATCCTTTCACTGTCAGCCTCCTTATGGCATTGAATTTAAGGTGAGTCTCTTGTAGACAGCATAAAATTGGTTCATATATTTTATGCTTTCTGCCAATCTCTCGCTTTTGACTGGAGAGTTTAGGCCATTTAACATTTAAATTCTCCTGCTTTTTTGCTGTTTTATCTTTGTAAGTTATACTTTTTTGACTCTTTCATTAATGCCTATTTTCATAATTATTTGAATTTTTGTTTTGTACCATTTTGAGTCTCTTGGTTCTTTCTGAATATATTTGTCATATATTTTCTGTTTGGCTACCATGGAGTAAAATTTAATACAGTAAATCTATAATTACCATATTTGATTTGATGCCAAATTAATTTCTGTATCATACAGAGAACACTGTTCCTATACCCTGCCACCTCCATCTTTTTTTGTACATGTTGCCATTTATATTTTTGTATATAGTATGTCCAAAACCATAGATTTATCATTGTTTTTTATAAATTTGCATTTTAGCACCTGCAAGAAGTGGTTACATAAAAATATATACTCTTGTAGTTCTAGCATTTATAATTGCCCATATGGCTAACTTTACTGAAGGTCTTTCTTTATGCTTCTCTGATTGCTGTCTAATGTCTGTTCCTTTCATTATGAATAATCCCTTTAGCCCCTTAACATTACTTGTAGTGCAAGTTTGGTGATGACACACTCCCTCAGCTTTTGGTTATCTGCAAGTGTCTTAATATCTCCCTCGTTTGAAAGAATGTTTTGCTAGACTTAAAATTCTTGGTTGGCAATTATATTCCTTTAGCTCTTCAGAACTTTGTGCCACTGCCTTCTTGCCTCCATGGTTTCCGATGACAAATTGGCACTTAATCATAAATATAATTGGGATTCCCTTGTATATAAATCATGGCTTTTTTCTGGCAGCTTTCAGCACGCTCTGACAATCTGATTACTGTGGGTCTGGGCTTGGTTCCTTGAGTTCACATGTTTGGGGTTCTTTGGGATTCCTGAATATGCATATTTTATTAATCTTTCATTAAATTTTGGAGGTTTCCTGCCATAATTTTTTTTGTATATTCATTCTGCTCCATCGTTTCTTCTTCTACTTCTGGGACTTCCATAATCTATGTACTGGTACAACTGATGGTGTTCCACAGGTCTCTTAGGCTATTTCCACACTTTTAAATTCCTTTTCTTCTTTCTGCTCAATTTGAGGTTACTTATTCTCTCTTCTGCCATCACCAATCTGCTGTTGAAACCCTATAAGAATTTTTCATTTCAGTTATTATTCTCTTAAACTCCAGTATTCTTGTTTGGACCCTATTGGGGATCTTAAATATATTCACATATTGTTCATTCACTGTTTCCTTCATATCCTATAGTTTTTCTCCATGTTTTTCTTCATCTCTTTGAGCATATTGAAGATCTTTTTTGAATTCTTTGTCTGATAAGTCCATTCCTCTTCACTAATGGTTTCTGGATTTGTATCTTGCTCTTTTGGATGAATTATCATTCCCTATTTTTTTCTTTGCCTTGTAATCTTTTGCTGCATACTGCACATTTCAATATTTCAAAGTGTAAACTGTGGAATTTTAGTCTTTGAGTTGTCTGTTCCTTAAGTTTGTATCCAGCTAGTGATATGACAGAGATTTTCTTGAAAGCCAGGAGATAATCACAACAAACAAACCAAGGATAAAGCACCTTTCACAATATCTGAAAATTACCTCCACTTTCACTGGTAGTCTGTGTCCTTCAGTGCTTGGCCCTGCTATCAAGAAGAACAGCCAGAGGTTATTATGAAGGGAAGGGTCATCTCTTTCTTATCTAAGTCTGGGTGAAGCCATAAAGGTTGCTTCTTTTCCTGGGCTACTGCTTATTAGTGACCTTAAGATTTCCCCTGTTTACACTATACAGGAGTTCAAATGAAGGCCACTCTTCTCTCTTTGATGTATACTTTCGCTCTCTCCTGGATGTTCTCTTGTGTGACTGAATGCACAATGTTCTTTGTCCCAGGTCACTTTGACTTAATTATTTCATACACTGCATTAATGTCTACAAGTACACTACTCTGTCTTCAGGAAAAATTCTGGAAGGGCAAGCTGAAGACAAATTTCCTAGTTCAAATTTTTAGACTTCCTCTCAATAGATTGGACAGACATACAGAAACCCCATCTGCACACAGAAGTTACTTTGCACCCTCTGGAACAAACTGGCTTCAACCCACATTGCAGAAATTTGGGGAAGGGCTAACAGAGTCACCAGGAGCTTCTTCTATGGCTTTTCAACTGTGTTTACTTAGCACTTGCTCAGTTAATGCAGTCATTTAATTGCTTTCCATAGTTTTTAGGAAGTTTGCTGGTTTTAAAGATTCTTCTGTCACTCTTGCTTGAGGAAGGTTGGAACAATAGCCACCCTCAGAGACATCCCACAGTGAAGTGAAGTAGCAAATTTTGTCATTTTGAAAATGTTACGCACCCCAGAAAAGCCATGTTTTCATCCTAACGCACTTGTGGAGGCAGCTGCTTCATTTAATTCCAATTCAGTGATGTAGATTGGAAATTTTCATTAGATTAATCGATGGTGATGTGACATACCCAGTTGTGGGTACTACCTTCTCATGAGATGAAGATGTGACTCCACCTATTCCATGTGGGTCTGGATAAATTTTCCAGAATCCTTTAGTTAGAAAACATTTTGAAGTGTCAGAAAAGGCAGATCCTAGAGAAACAACATATGCCTCAGAGCTGACAGAAACTTCTCAGCAGAGCTGACACAGATGCAAACACATGAAGAACAGAGTCACAGATGTTTGAAGATATCTGGAGCCCAGCAGACATCGCCGTGGGATGTTATGCAAACCAGGACACAGAAAGACACAAAGGAAGCCAAGAGGTGACAATTAGCCCCAGAGAAGCAAAATGAGGAGCTTCCACATGGACAGAGACTGAAGGCAAAACAGCCCAGAGGGAAGGGACTAGCAGATGCCTGCCATGTGAGTTCCCAGCTGACAGAGGTGTTCCAGATCAATCGACCCTACTTGAAGAAGGTAACCTCTTGTTGGTGCCATAATTTGGACATTTTTATGGGCTTAGCTCTGTAATCTTGTAACTTATTAAATTCCCCATTTTAGAAGGCATTCCAATTTGGGTATATCACATCCCAGCAGCTTGCAAACTAACACTCTGATCAAAAGCAATGATCAGACATAACAGCCTCCCAACCCTGACCCAAGTTTAGGACTAGGTCTTCATGTTCTACCCTTGCACCACAAGCTGCACCAGGAGCCTGAGGTGCAGTTCCCACTGTCACTGCCAATGAGACTGGGAGTTGGAGAATGGCAGTCGTTGCATGGAGGGGAAATCCACCAGTATTCACTGCAATTTACCAGCCTCTTCCTTGAATGCTGCACAGGGTCCCAGTAGACTCTGAAGTTCAAAGTCATTGATTCAGACAGTTCCTCTCTGGTCAATGGTGATTTTGGTGGAAGACTGATTCCTGAAGCTTCCTACTCTGCCATCTTCCCAAACTTGGTTCATTAAATCTTAATGTCTGGCAACCTATTTAGGTGTGCCACAGTGTTTCTGCTCATATGCTAAATGATATTGAATTTTGCATCAAATATAACCCAAATAGCTCATATAAAATGGCCTCTCATTACAAGAAAATGCATTGACAAATGGATAATTATTTGCATATCCAAGCTTTCCTACTGCAGTATCCTTTAGAAACATTATTGTGCACAACTGCAGAACCTCATGCCCAGGCTCATTTCAAATTTGAAAATAAATGTGCTGTTTGGTAGTTTCACTATACACTAAATTAAATTTATGGATACACTAAATTAAATATATTTAGCATATCAATATTCTGATTCTCATTTTTTTTGATCTTTAAAAATTACTAATTATTGATACTTTTTAGATACAAACAATCTTTTGTCAACTGTGTCTATGTTCAATTAACGTATATTGACACAAAATTACAACTGGTAAAGAGACTTCTTTTATGAGTCAGCACAGCATATAATCTGTTGGTGATATGTTTCATGTATACTTGAACAAAATGTGCTCCCCCCAGTTTTAGATACAGTGTTCTATACATATCACTTATGTTAAGTTGAATAGTGGTGTTATTTTATCTTTTATATCCCTAAAATTTGTTATTTATGATTATTCTATTCATTACTAAAAGAAGAGTTTTGAGATCTTCAAATGTAATTAGGAATTGTCAATTTTCTGAAATTTCAATTTACTCACTTTTTGCTTCCGGTTTTGCCAATCTGTCTATTGGGTATACACATGACAGACGGCTTTGTCCTCTTGATAAATTGATTCCTTTATCTTTCACATGCCCCAATTTTATACTCGATTTTGTTCTTTGTTTGAAAGTTACTTTGTCTGAATAGAATATGGTATATCTTATTCATTTTTATGGCCTCATTTTAAAATGTAAAAGGGATTTGTCTTTGATTTTATATAATTATATCTTTCATTTTAACATAGTCTGGCAATCTATCACTTGTAAGTTGAAGCTTAGACCATTTTCACTTGATATAAGTATCTAAATGGTTTGACTTAAATCTTACTATTTGATTTCTGTTTGTCCCATTTTCTTGATTCCCAGGCTTACTTTAAAATCAAGAACTTTTATGACACTCTTTTGCCTTTTTTGAGGCATAACTGATCTCTCTCTGTTTTATTGCTTTTAAAGGTTGCTCTAGAGTCAAAAATGTAACATTTGAAAAGTTAAAGAAGTGAGCCATGTGTGTATCTACGGGAGAAATATTAAAGACACAGGGACAACAAGTGGAGAAAAATGGAGAATTTTGGTATATTTGAGGCACAAAAAGGAGGCTAAAATGTTTGAAATGCTTATGGTCTGACTGAGCCCAAAAGCCACTGGGAGACCTAGAGCAGAAAAGTAACATTATTTGTCTTCCATTAAAATAATTATTCTCTCTGACATGTTGCAAAATGATTGTTAAGACTGGAAGGGGGAAATGAAGAGATCAGTTAGAATGCTATTGGAATAATCCAAGCAAAAATTAGACCAGGCTGCTAGCAGTAGAGGTGAAGGAAAACATAGTGTGTCCTAGACACATTTTGAAAAAGAAGATTTGCTACTGTATTGGTCTGTGTTTTGCATATACATTTTTGTGCAAAAAAATTAGAAGAATGGAGTTTCTGTTTACCAAAATGAGGAAATTGATGCTTGCAGGTTAATTGATAGAAGGTTAAAAATATGTTTAGGATTTCTATTTAAATCCAAGTGGAGTTGTCAAATAAGCAAAAAGATGGATACTGATATGGACGTAAGGAGATCCAGGCTTGGTATATGAGTTTGGGGTTTTCAACATAAGTGATTTAAGAGGTTTGAGACTAGAAGTTATCACTAGAGAATAGAATATTGATAGAGAAGAGGCCTGAATCAGGAAACACAAAGGGAAGCAGCAAGTGAAACTGAGAATGAGTGGCCCAAGAGGAAGGAGGAAACTCAGGAGCCAAGTTAAGAACATTATTGGTGATTTGCATTCCTGCAGGTGTGAACTCATTTATAAATAGGACATTTAAAGATGGTATCAGTATAAAGGCATGGGCTCATTTGTAAATAGGATCTACTAAGAAACTACTTAGGGGAGGCCAGATGGGATCACGGGGGATCTTAATTCATATCCTGAAGTCCTTATAAGCTTAGGAAATTTGGACACAGTTTAGTCAGTATGAATCAGAAGTCAGCAGAAACCAGGGGAGAAGACACAAGTAGAAAGAGACATTTCGATGTTTTGGAGGATTGCTGGAATGATGCAGATCATCAGAGAAAGCCAAACCAGCCAGTATCTTGATGAAGGACACCTAGCTTCCAAAACTGAGATGATTAATTCCTATTTTTTAAGTTGATGCTAACCAGTGTGTAGTGTTTGTCAAAGCAACCCTGGCAGACTAAGACAAAATTGTTGAGGAAGAAGGAGTGACTGGGTAAAATGTGGTCCAAGTTAAGTAGGGTGAGGATTGAGAATTGACTGTTCAGTTTAGCAGTGTAGAAATTATTCCAAACCATGGTTCAGGTTTTAAAAAATATGACTTCTTAGGAATCACAACAGGCAGAGTGTCCATGTGAGACACAGTTCTATAAAATGAGATGTAAGAAGGAATATATTGGGTAGGGCTTCTGGTGTGCTACTATTTCTCTTGATAAAGATAGAAAAAAATGAAAGTTTGTGATTCCCCCATCTCCACCCAACTCTTCTTCCTGCCTGGTCAAGAGCTGAGCAAAGTAAGGAGTGTGGATTTCTAGTGGCCACAAGAAGTATCAATATTAGCCCTGATGACTTTATTTAGTACTTCCACAGAATTATCAAATAGCACACACCCTGTGGCCACCTCAGCTTATTATTCATTCAAAATAATTTAACTAGTTACATGCCAACTCTTTCAGTTTTCCCCCCAGCTTGGTTCACTAGGTCCAAGAACTTTCAGAGATTTAAATTTTTCCATTTGGTTTTAGCATTTCTTCCATATCTGGAGTGCTACGGACCCCATGAGCCACTGCACACGTGGAGCCAGTGCCTTATGCTGGCTCCTTGCTCACCTCAGTTACCCTGATTTGCCACAAGACTGCCTTTTCCTAAAGTGTCTAAGAGATCTTTGGAATTAATTCTGGTGTCATAGCACTGAAATAGGTTTACATTAAGAAGTGCATTTACAGTGAAAAGGAAATGGAATTATATTGAGGCAAATACTTTTTCAAAAAGAGTGGATTTGTAATGGATATCAGTACCTAAAGGCCCTCATTTCAAATCTCTAAAATCCTTTTTTCACGGCGCAGATATTTTTGCTTAAAACTGTCTTATTGACATGAAAATTATTAGGCAATAAGAAAGTTAAGGCTGTACAGAATAAGAAAGAGATTCTTTAAACCTCTAGAGCTTAGTGTACTGTGTGGCTACATCCCAGAATATATTAAGCAGATAATCAAAAAGTTTCAGCAAAGTCCCTTGAGGAATGTGAGAACAAATATGGGACTACTAAACTTCACACAGGGAAAACTCCTGATACTGTGCTAAACATTAAGACCACCCAAATCAATAGGCTAAGCTCTTGATTTTGAGGATTACTCTTGTGAAGCTTATGATGTAGCAGAGAAATTTAGCCTGCATATAGGTATGCCTAAGAGTTACTTCTGGAGGACCTCTTTTGTTGCTCAGATTAGGCCTCTGTCTCTCTAAACCCAAATCTGCAAGTGAAATCATTGCCCTCCCCACTACTCAGAACATAATATCCAGTGGTGAAAGTCTCCCTGGTGGCATGGGAGATGACTTCCAAGGATGAGTCTGGCCCTGACACCATAGGATCAACAATGCCATCCTGATCAAAAGGAGGAAAAGTAGTGGAGCAAATAACTTCTCAGTGGCTAAGAGAGTTCAAATAGAGTTGAGAGGCCACTCTCGAAGTCACTCTCATGCAACCTTCAGTTAGACATTGCTACCTACCATGATTGCCAAACCCCAACCAAAACCATTCCAGCCAATTGTAAAGACAACTAGGACAACATATGAGACTCTACAAAGATTCCACGCACTTAGATAATTTTCTAGAAATCTATAACCCCCAGATAGATCCCTGAACTGGATAAATCCTAAAGCCTAGTGGGCCAAACTCTCCAGAATATCAACTAGTTCCATTCCCTTACTTTTTATTAATGACACCCCTTCCAAAATGAAAAAGTTAGAATGAGCATAGTCCAAATACCCCTAAAGAGTTGGATTACGTTCAAAGGTGATGGTGGAGTCTAACAGAGAAGGTAGGATTTTAAAAAGGATTATGATTGCTGAAACATTATATTGATTTTTTTTAATGCTCCAGCATCTTAGAGGAGTTAGAAGTAAAAACCTAAAAGTGTGGAATTGTAACCCATACCAAACTCTGAAATCTGTTCTCTAGCTAATTGTTTCAATGTCCCATGAAATTTATTGCTTTCTTCTACGTGTGATATTTTGCACAAAAAAGAAAGAAAACTCAATTGTGATGATAGAAACAATATTTAATCCTTCTAATGTCCAATGTTCTGGAGCAGTGAGAGAGAAAAACCTGAGATGATGTTATGGTAGCCCATGACAAACTCTTGGATCTGTTCTGTAGCTACCTGTTAAAGAGTTCTTTGAAAACTGTTGCTTTTTTCTTCCTTTGATTTTAATATATGTTTTATTATACAATAAAGAAGTTTAAATATAATAATAATAATAAGTTTAGACTAAGGGGAGGTTCATGTATCTTTTTAATATTGTATTATTTGGACCAATGCTATTGATGTGATGTAAAAGTCTTTGATATTTTATTTTCCATTTGGTTCTTTTTTATTTTTCATTTTTGATGAGTAAGTTGTTTTGGTTTGCTAAAGCTGTCAGAATGCAATGTGCTAGAAATGGAATGACTTCTAAAAAGGGAATTTAATAAGTTGCAAGTTTACAGTTCTAAAGCCATGAAAGTGTTCAAACTAAGGCATCCAGAGAAACATACCTTGACTCAAGCAAGGCCAACATCTGTCACATGAGAAGGCATGTGGCTGGTTTGTTAGTCCTTTTTCCAAGTTCTGTTGCTTCCAGCTTCTGATGCCAGTGGGTTCCACTCTAAGTGGCTGTGGAACTTCACTTAGCTCCTCCTGGACACAACCCTGAGTTCTGGCTTGCTTAGCATCTCATAGGAAGGCACAAATTGACATCTGCTGGGCTCTGCCTATGTCTAGAGACCTACTCCATGTGTCAGCACTCCAAGCATCTTCAGACATCCGTGTCTCTGTCAGCTCTGAAGCAACTATTCTCTAAGCATCTGCTTCTGCTCTGAGTTTTCTCCAAAATGCTTCCTCTTTTAAAGGACCCTAGTAAACTAATCAAAACCCACCCTGAATGGGCTGAGTCACTTCTCCATCCATCCAAAGGCCACACCCACAACTGACCATAACAAACTTTGTTGAGAGAATCTCATCAAAAGGCCACACCCATGACTGGGAATGCCACATCTTCATGGAAATAAGTAATCAAAAGGGTTTCTATTCTACGACATTGAATCAGGATAAAGGACATGGCTTTTCTGGAGTATACAATACTTCAAACGAGCACAGCACCAGAAAAGCTTTGGTTTGAATCCTGGCTCCAACATTCACTCATTGAATGACTCTGGTCAAGTTACTTAACCAGGTTAAGGTTCATTTTCCCTCTCTGTAAAATAGTGGTAATAAGGATTTATTAATATGTCTTCCAAACTCAGTAAATTTCAATTGAATACAGGTTTACAGAGTCTACATTTGTTAATAAAGAGTTTTACTGGTCAAACAAAAAAGAGGTGTGAATATACAGAGGGGTCTGATGATGTGTCATGGCCAACATGACAGCTGATGTGTCATGACAACAAAGATGGGTCATGGCCATAGATATGATAGGCAATGATAGAAAGATAGTAGATGACAGGTGGATAGATAGATGGACACATAGATACATACACACATGTGTAGGTAGCCAGACATAGAGATAGAGGTGTTAGAAATAGACATAGAGACAGAGCTAGGGATAGTCATTGTAGCAACAGAAGAAGGAAACATTGAGCACAAAGCTGAAAAAGGAATTTCCTTGGCCCCACCAAATCCCCCAAGATTTTCTGGCAATAGTTTGCCCAAGAAAACCTGAATCATTCAAATGTGAATAATATGAATGTTGATACATTGCATTTGCACAATTTACAAGATAATTAGCAGTATTCAAATCAAAACATACTAGGAAAGTTTGCAACAAATCAGATGAAATATATTGCACATCATTCCAAAGTGAATTTTTAAAATAGCACAAGAAGAAAGATTACAAAGCAGCAATACTCACATATATGGACTATATAGCATGTATTTGAAAACTGGTCTAAAAGAAGGGGTGACTCAAAACTGGTAGTTGTAGAACTCAGAATGTGAATAAGAAAAAGTACATGAAACAGTGTCAGAAATATAGATCAATTTCAGGGAAGCTCAAGACAGTACATATAATAAAAAGACTAAAAAAAACACAAGAAAAGAGAAACAAATGTACAAAGAGCTTGAAAAGTTTAAGAGAGAAAATGATATAGTTTTAAAAAACATACAAAGACAATGTGTGCGCATAAATAAATACACATATAATGGACATAAATAAATATGCATGATTCATCCAAGTAATAAAGCAAAACAATGAACCAAAAAAATATTTAAAAATATAACTCAAGAATAACTTTAAAAATTAAGACCTGAAGCTATATTTTAGTGAAGGTTTACCAAAATTCATCAATTATATACATGCTAATAAAATTACCAAAAAAATGAACAAATTATCAATAAGAAAATGAAAAAAAACATGCATCACACTTATTCAGAATTCCACTAAATGCCAGAAAAGAGTGTTGAAACACTTAAAAAATATGCAAGGAAAGAAACAGTTTAATACTCTGTGCTTAAATTTCCAAGTGTGGAAAGACAAGAATGATTTCACTATTTTTAAGAGGTATAATTGCACACCAGGAAAATGAAGGACAACCATTTGAACAACTATATATGGAATTCTCATTTAAATGGAGAATTTAGAAAGAAAAACATTAACATTTCAAAATAAGTATCCTTCATATATTCAAATAAAAAATAGTTCAGATGTAAAAAGATCGTATTTCCAGTAGCATAAAAAAGATAAAATACAGATGATCTGGGCTGGTGGTTCAGTGGCAGAATTTTTGCCTACCATGCTGGAGACCTGGGTTAAATTCCCAGTACCTGCCCAGTGGGGTGGGGGAGGAAAGACATGCTAAGATATGAAAAGTTTTAAAAACTAGAGGGATAGATTAGTTATGGAGCAGAAACAAGTGGATTTGGTGATATCCTGAAATTTGGTGAATCCACAACATTTTTTTGTGCTAAAAAGTTCTAGCCATTCAGAGAGAGAGAGAGCAGAACTATGTGACCACGAGATGTGGAGTCCACCAGCCAGCGACCTTTGGAGATGAAGAAGGAAAATGCCTCCCGGGGAGCTTCATGAAACAGGAAGCCAGGAGAAGATGCTAGCAGATGACGCTGTCTTCGCCATGTGCCTTTCCAGATGAGAGAGAAACCCTGAACTTCATCAGCCTTCTTGAACCAAGCCTAAATTGTTATTTCTTGATTGCTATTGCTTGGTGTCAGAAGTGGAATCTGAGGAACCCACCAAATGAATTCCAGCACCACCAATGGATTTATGGGAATCTACTGGTGATTCCAAGAAAGCTCCCCTATAAGACTCTTGATGGAAGATTCATGGAACTCAGAGGTCTTCTGCATCTATTTGCTGCTTTCATACCACAATCACAGAAGATAAAAGGACCAAACTGGAAGGACACTTGGGCATTCCGAAGAAATGTTGCAGAAGTGAGTTCTAAGATGATTCAGTGATGTGTTCCAGATCATGCTGGAAGAAGGAAAGTTGATGCTATGGCTATGGCAATGCATTTTTAAACAAGCAAGACCAATGTTGAAATGTACAGTGGGCAAGAAAATTGTACAAGAAAAAAGAAATAAATGATGACCCATCAAAAGGAAGAGGGTAAAAATACAGAAACCACAATAAAGAATGTAGACATACTGAAAAAAGCCTTTAAAATATGTTCTTAAAAATGTTCAAGTGGATAAAGATAAGTACAGAGAAAGAACAAATGTATATCAGAAGAACAATGAATGAGCAATATGAGAGTCTAAGTAAAGAGT
>PVIY010032791.1:0-28756 GCA_004026745.1 Myrmecophaga tridactyla
AAATGTTAAAATAGATTTAGTTTGAAATGCTAGTGATCAATGAAAGGGATCAGTAAGGGGTATGGCATGTAAAATTTTTTTTTCTCTGTTATATTTTTCTGTTGTCTTTTTATTTCTTTTTCTGAATTGATGCTAATGTTCTGGGAAATGATCATGATGATGAATATGCAACTATGTGATGATATTGTGAATTGCTGAGAGTATGTGTTGGGAATGTTTGTGTTTCTTGTAATTTTTTTTAATTAATAAAAAATTAAAAAAAAGAATCAATAGTTTTTCTATAATAATTTTTAAATGCTGTGTAGTCATTTTAGTGACGTTCTTTTAAAAAGGTTATAGAAGCATATTCAGATCACCTGAATGATATTATAACCATATATTGCCACAATTTCAGTGCCCAAGTGTATATTTTTATAATTAAACTGGCCAAATGACAGCATTTACTGTAATGTAATTTTCAAACTTCTGAAATTCAAGATCCAGATATCCTCAGTTTTAAAGAAACATGGCCTTAGTGTATTTTCATTCTTAAACAACTGAATACCTACAAATGTTCTAGGTAGAAGACAAGAGAAATAAACAGCAGAGGCTAAAACATTCCAGATTTTAGAAGAGGAAAGAGAAAGCAATAAAAGGAATTTTCTTAAAATACCAAGCAGAAACTGAAGAACTGGATAATATGGGGGCCTTAAACAATGGTACCTGCAACAAAGACCATCTAAGGAAGAATGAAGTAAACTTTCAAAGAGAGAAGAAAATGGGATAAGCATAGGCCCATATTCTTCCAGACTAGAGCAAAGAATGAAATTAATGATAGCACACTTGATGGTGTCATTACCCTAGGAAAAGTCACTGGCTATCCAGAGACAAGGGAGGAACAAATCTGGTAGGCAGGATCAAGAAAGAGTTTTGTTTTATGGCCATGTATGTTTACATGAAAATTTCAAGTTATTTTATAATTCAAAAGCATCTAAATAGAGAAAACCAAGTGGAAAGTGAAGATAACAGACTTTTCATAGATCGCAAAAATAAGGTAGTTTAAACTAGGCAATGCTTCCTAGAAAGGGAAAGCCTTGAGGTATTATCATTTTTCCCTATCAGGAACCATAGAGTGATGGTACTTTATATTCAAAACAATTTTGATATAAAAACAGAAAAATCAAGAGCCTCAGGTCAGTTATACACAATGTGGAGGGAATAGGTATCAACTGTCTAGTAGGAAATAAGTGACTCAGATTAGAAGTTTGTACTTGATCCAGAGGACTTTGAAGAGCCACCAAAAGAATGAATAGAAATGGGCATGAAAAACAGCTTCATTAAGTGTGCTGATCGTTTAATAATACACACATACACAAATCACCAGAGCCTAACCAAATGCTATCACACTGTTACCAAAGAGGAGAGACCACTATAATAAAGTAAAAAGAAGGATGAGTACCTGTTTTTAATTTAGTTTTTAGAAAACAACTAGAACAGAAATATAAACTGTAATCAAGGTATGAATCTGAAAGGAAAGGAAAATAATAACACAGGCTCAAGAGCTGCTGCTAACAGTCTTTAGCTCTAAATGCCTATGTAAAGGAAGATTAATTGTGTAAAATCAACTTTTTAGTTTCCAGAAGTATACCCTCACATTTGTGCCACTTGAGACAGAGCAAGAGCTAATTATGGAAAAGCAAAATAGGATGGTATGATGTTGGCAAGAAAATGACATGCCATCTCCTCTCAAGCCACACTGAAGTAGGGATTAAACTATGTTTCCTATTCAAGGATCCTTCCAGTAAGAAATAGGACTGATCTATGATATAATATGAAGGCAAGCCAAAGCTCCTCTCCTTGCTAGTAGAGGTATCCTGGGTTTAGTTCTCCTCATAATTCAAAAAAGCACAGGATCCATATTTGAAAGCAGGGGAACTAAAATCAAAGAACCTCCAAAATCAGATTTAGTTGTGACTATGTATGTAGATCTATTCTATTTAAACTGTAGTATGTACAACTGCAGGTGAAGATAATGTCCTGGGGTACTCAAAGCCACAGGATAAATAAAAATGGTGCAGCTGCCTAGAGTAGTAAATTCAGGTGATAATTTAGGAGAGAAAAACCTTTAAAATAAATGGAAATACAGTATAAAATAGAAGTTTTTCCATAAATTTTTAAGGAAATTATAAAAAATATCTTGTGTCTTTGAATGAGTTGCTTTGAACGCCACTCAATATTTGGAAAGCAGAGCTAATGGGTCTATGTTCACTCTACTCTGTTGTCACTAAGGGAAATGTTTAAAGAGCATCATCTCTTAGGTTTTTTTCACCACTCCAGCATTCACCGATCAAGCCACATGAACTTTCTCAGTTCTCACATATAACTCTTCAGCTCCATTCTATTACTATTCTAATCCAAGGCCTTAATACCACAATCTGAGGGGACGCAAAGGCTTGTCTGTAAGGTTAGAGGATTTCTCCATCCCTATCTACCATAAACAATGCTGCTAGATTAACCTTCTTCAGACACTTTCACCACCGAATTAACCACCATGAACAACAACAGCTTCCATTAAGTGCCTACCATGGATCAAGTACTTTATAATCATTATCTCAGTTAGTCCCCCCCAATCTATACAGTGGAAGCTTTATTTTACAGGTGAAGAAACTAAGACTAAACTGTCCAAAGTCACTAAGGTAAAAAGGTGGAAGAGTTGGACTTCAGTCATGTCTCTGGCTCAAAAGTTTACTGTGTTATTTACTGCAAAGTTATATACAAGTCATTGTGCTGAATACTAAAGGCAACACACTTTAAATTTTATGCTCAAAACATTTATAGACTTCCCACTGCCTAGAGAACAAGCTCAAACTGTAATAGCAAAGTGGCGTTTAAGGCCCTCTACAATTTCTAACATTACAGATTCTGCTGTAGCCAAGCAGAAATACTCACTGTTTCCCAAGCACACAACTCTCGCTGAACTCATATGGTTCATCTCAGTCTAGAAAAATTCCCCTCACCTTCACTTATAGAAAATCTCTCTTTTAAGGTCCAACTCAAACCATATATTCTTCATGAAGCCTTCCCCAATCATTTAAATTCATAACAGTCCCCTAATACAGATCATTTAAAAACCAGTGCAAGATGCTGTTTTCCGTTCTCTACTGAAAAGTCTAAGATCTCTGAGCACAAAAGTTACACTCTTACACTTCTTTCTCTTCCTTATATAGGTATATATGGGCAGTCACCCAACTACCAGTCTAATATTCTTTCCCCTTTCACGTAGGCATACTTTAACTGGATGTATATTTCAAAACAGTCAAAGGGTAGGCACAGGCACATGATTTATCACTTTGCTTATATTCAGCTGGCTCCTTTTCCACCTGCAGATGTTCAAAGTCTTTACCCTCCTCCTTTAGAGCACTGTTGTTCTAATATAACCATTACCAAAAGACCTAAGCTTCTGGATCACTAATAGAAATCAGGTGTGAATCCTCCAACATTCCTCTCCATTCACTTAGAACCGTATCTTCACCATCCTAACCTCAGCCCTTCCTGTCTCAGTGTGTCCCTACTCTCTTCCCAAATTAACTTCCCTACCATGTCTTGACCCCATACTCTCTTGAAGTCCAAGCTCTCACTCTATTATTTGTTCCTTTCTCTTATTTTCATCTTTCTTTCTCTAAGCCTTTTCCCTTCAAACAACCAACACACCATTTTGCCATTCGTTTATTCCCATTTATTTAGTGCCAAGCAGTATTCTGGGTACTAAAGATTTGGTAAAATCTCTGCACTCAGACTTTATATTACAGCAGGAAAAAAAAATGGTAATAAATAGAAATTAATTAAGTGATGGTTTTTTCAAAAGATCAAAGCGCTAAATTGAAACAAGAAAGTCAGATGAGGTGAAGTTGGAGAGAAGATAATGTGTGAAATGGTTGGTTGTTTTGAGAAGCCCCAGGGGGGTGACGGAATGTTCAGAAGGAGTCAGCCATGCGAAGACCTGCGGACAAAGCAGTCCCCTAAGACAGAGAAAAGAAAAAATGCAAAAACCCAGGTAGGAACCACTTTGGTATGATTAATGAAAAGATAAAAAGGACAAGGACATAAAGAGCCTACTGGGGCAGTGACAGTAAGTGAAGTTAGAGTGGTAGGCAGGGACCAGGTCATTTAGGCCATGAAGAAAGGGCCTGGATTTTATTTTACAGGCAGCAGGAAGCCACTGGAGGATCCTAAGCAGGGTATGACATCATCTGATCATTTTCAAACCTCAAACATAAAGAAAAAAATACAAGTCTTTAGTTTAACAGAATTAGTTTACATAGTTAAATATTGTTGACATGTACTGTTTTACCTGTTACTTAAAGTTAGAAAAACCTGGTAGGAGAAACTGCCTCCAACATTTGTATTTAATGCTGTTATTAAATATACACTGGCTTCAAATGAAAGTTACAACCAGAGGAGAGGATGAACAAGTGTGGTTAATAAACTTGATAAACCCACATTTACCTGTGCATTTCATTTGCTGAAATAGTTCAGAAATCATAGCCAAGATTTTATTTTAAGCTTTTCCCAGATTTTGAACTTCTAATAAAAAAATTCTAACTCACCTCGACAAGCTTCTTCAAAGTCTTGGGTTATGTCCACCCAGCTTGTATTGCTTTTCTCCATCTTTTCTGGTATACTGAGCTCCCATCCTGCATCATCATCTTCTACAGAAGCTTTCATGACCATTATACCTGTAAAATCAACGTGGGAATAAAAATAAAATCTAGCAAAAACATCAGGCAAGAGTACTTGCAAAACATGAGTTTGTTTGCTTGTTTTTTTTTTTTTAAGTATTGCATTAAAGTCCTACTAAACTGTCCAAGCAAAACTCTTGAGTTCGAGAAATGTGTTACAGAAGATAACCTTGATGCAATCAGTCTCATATTAATAAACATATCTATTTCTTTACAGGTAACCCACCACCTACGAGGGCTCATAAAGAGTTTGCTTCCTACTATTTAAGAAAAGTCACGACCATCACACCACTGGCCCAAGGAGATCCAACTCCAGCTCTTCGAACTTTTAACGCCGACCAGGGAAAACCAAGGTAGTCCTCAGGATCCCCTCTCGCAGCCCAGGACCCCATGCGGCAACTACTCAAATCTGGGTAGTCGCCCATCCACCCGGAGCTCTCTGGGCCAACCTCTCCCGTGCCGGGTCAGGACCAGTGTACGGCCCGGCACCACGCGCTGGCGCGTACCGGAGGGTCCCACCCGCCGGGGCGGGGGCGCACCTGAAACGAGCAGCAGCTCCACGTCTGCCCCACCCGGGTCAGCCCGGCCCGGCCCGACAGGGCGCGGAAGCAAGGACAGGACTGTCGCGCGCAGGAGGGCGGACACGCCCGGCGCCCGGTCGTCGCCCCGGTAACACACGGCGAGGCCCGGGCCTCGGCGGGCACCCGGCACGGGGAAGACCGCGGCTCCTACCTGACGCGCGCAGAGAGGGCCGGGGCCGCAGGGTGACCTGGCGTCACCAGGGTCCGCCACACATGCGGGGGGCTGCGGCTCTCGAAAACGGGAGCGAGGAAGGGGGGGGGTCTCAATGGTTCCGCAGGGGCGGTCCCTACCTACTTCTCCCGTGGCCACCCGCGCCGCCACGCACCGCCCGGGCCGCGGAAATAACGACGCCGCCTCTGCTGCCGCCGCCCCCTCCCCTTTCAGCCCAGCCCGACCAGCCGCGGGCGCGCATGCGTACGCCCGTTGCGCGCGACCCCGCCTCCTTTCCCTTACTCCCGGGGACTTCGCACTCCTGGGCCACACCCCCTCTCTGGCCCTAGCCGCGGTTCGGCCGGAGGCGGCCGCCCTCTCATCTCGCGGGATTACATCCATTCCGCGAGCTCGAAAGCTACCTTCCTTCCCCACTCCCTTCGAGTGCGGGGTGGTGGGCGGGACCGGTGGGGGCGGAGCCTGAGGCCTCGTCGCCCGCCCGGCCCTGCGCGGCGCCTTGGGAAATTCGTAGACAGGCGACGGGAAGACGGGAGGAAGCAATGGAAGTAATCTGCACAACCTTGGCGTTGCAGAGATGAACGAATTG
This sequence comes from Myrmecophaga tridactyla, assembly GCA_004026745.1. Classification (NCBI taxonomy): domain Eukaryota; kingdom Metazoa; phylum Chordata; class Mammalia; order Pilosa; family Myrmecophagidae; genus Myrmecophaga; species Myrmecophaga tridactyla. Next base: position 6,058 of record PVIY010032791.1, read on the forward strand.
CTCGGCTCCAAGACACCCACTGAGCTGGTGCATCCTGACACCGGATCTATGTTTTCTGACCGTACCTGGCAGTTTTGTGTGGTCTAGAGAGACACAGAGTCAAACCAGCCATTTTCTTTGATCCTCTTACGTTTTAGGTTTTTCGTACAATTTATTTAATAATGATCAGTTTTTAAATGGTGTTACGTAAATACAGCGCATGTGTAAGAAATGCATCCCTACTCGAGTGGACAAAACTTGACAACAACAAATGTTGGCAAGGACATGGAGCAACTGGACTGCTAGTACCTTGCAAAATGGTACAAACGTTTTATAACGAAAGACAAACTCTTCTAAAAGTAATCCTATACTTCTAGGATCCGTCAGTTTCTTCCTCAGGAAGAAGGCTTATCCACACAGAGACTTCTACACTGGTGTTCATAACTTTATTCATAATTATCAAAAACTGGGAACAATCCGTATGCCCAACCTGAGAATAGATAAGCTTGTGGCATATCCATGCAATATAATGAACACTAACAAAAAAGGGATGAAACTACATGTAAATATGGATGAATCTCGAAAACGAAGCCAAAGAAACCAGATTGGAAGTACAATTTCATTTATATGAAACTGAAGAGCAGACACCGTAGTGGCAGAAAACAGATGGGAGGTTGCCTGAGGGTCCAAGAAGGATTGACTGGGATAGGCCTAACCAATTTGAGGTAATGGAGGTGTTCTGCATCTTGATTACAATAGTGATATATCGAGTACAGTTGTAAAACTCCTTCAAGTATATACTTACAAGTGTCCATTTTATTGTTTGTAAGTCAGACCTCAGTAAAGTTGTTTTTAGGAAGTAAAGAATACATCTCTCTTGAATAATATGGTTCCTGAGGATAGGGGCTTTGTTTTGCTCAAAGCTTTATCCCCAGCACTTAGGGCTGTGGTTGGCAGTAGGTACTCGCTAAATATTCCATGAATGAATCAGTGAATATTATAACCTCTTACCTTTTAAAGGAATTCCCTCTTCAGTATCTTCCAGCCTTACCTAGTACCCTTCATTCCACAATTCCCTCCCACTAATATTCTCATTTCTCTGTTCCTTTCCAGCAAAACTTTTCAGATAGACTACACTGCCTTACCTACCAGTTTTTCTTTTAGTGATTTTTTTTTTATTGTTAAATACAACATATACAAAAAAGCCATAAGTTTCAAAGCACGTTGCATCAGTTACAGAACAGATTTCAGAATTTGGTATGGGTTACAGCTCCACGATTTTAGGTTTTTCCATCTAGCTGCTCCAAGACAATAGAGACTAAAAGAAATATCAATATAATGATTCAGCAGTCATTCTCATTTGTTAAATGCTATCTTCTCTTTTATAACTCCACCTTTTCCTTTGATCTTTTTCCCAGTCTTTATGGGTATTTGAGCGATGCCTTCTAACTTTTTCATGTTGGAAAGGGCTGCCGGTAATATGGAATAGGGGATGGAACTAGTTGACGTTCTGTAAAGTTGGGCACTCTGGACCTCACCTCCCGTTCCTTCTTTACTTTTCAATGTAATATATTTAAGTTTAGCGTTCACACGAGATGGCACAGGAAAGGGCTGCAGGACAGCTCAAACCAGTCTTGCAGGCAATGCACCTCTGATGTAAGCCTCGAGTTGGCACCAAATAGGTAGAAACAAGTTTAAATAAGTAGCGGCCAGAGTCATTGAAATGTAAAGCATAATTAAAAGAGGGAACCTTCAGTGGGAAGTTTGAATTAGTTATACTATCCAGACAGGCTGTAACCTCTGGAGTATCCATCAGCAGAGAAACAGGGAAGGGGCCTGCGTGTAAGGATTAAGTAGAAATTTATAAGCATTCTATCGTTTGATGGTCTAGCTACTATTTTCCGGCTGGGCGCCCATTCTTGCAAGATCGTGAATAAATTATTTTCTTCTCCACAATCTGGTGAGCGTTAATTCTCTTTTCAGGTACAGCATTCTTTCTAACATCAGTTTCTTCAAAACACACAGAACTGCTTGATGATATGTTAAGCCTTGTAGAAGTAGAAGGAGACAGCCTCCTTAGATATGTGCCTATAATACCGAATATATTCGGTATCATTGATACTGAATATAGAAAAGCTGTTAAAATGCTGGCCTGCCATGTAATCATATTTTCAGAGTGTAGGGCAAGAAAGTCCTTCTTTGATTAGGAAATACATTGAGGATGAGAATGTCAGAGAGAATTACAGTAAGGCAGAAATCTATACACTGGATCTCAGTTTGATCTTTGCAGAAACCATAAGAGCTAGAAAACAGGAAGTTGATTGCATCAGAGTTGTGCATTATGATGTATACTTGTGACAAAACTGATATAATACAAAACACCCTCATTTTTTGGGAAATAAGATAGCTTCAGAACGCAGGGGAAAAAAATGTCACCAGAACAGAGCAGCAGGGAAACTGGGTTTTCACAGTTTCTTTGCTTAAACTGTAATTTATTTAAAATCCAAATTAAGTTCCACAAGTTCTGATTATCTCTGTGCCTTAAAAATAATTTTCCCCATTAAAGAGCAGTTTAGGATGACATCCAACAGGCTTCACAGTGTTGAAAAGTGATGAACATTTTAGACAGACTTTATGATGAATTAAAGGATGCAAAGGAACCAATAGAAAACACTTGGTCTACCAAAAGAAGGCTGTACGCAAAGTAGATGGACATGTCTGGAGAAACGGAAACTAATTCCTACAAGGCTAAATCTTGGTGTTGCTGGTAAGTAATAAGACTAATTACTTGGGTTGAGAGGATATTTAGCTTGGTGATGTCATGTTTTACTGATACCAGGACCCAGTGTAGTGTGGGCTTGTTAAGAAGCAGAGCTTCAAGTCAAAGTGGATTTTACCTTTGACTATATTCAGTTTTATTCCTGCATAGAAGAAAAGAAGGATGTCCTAAGGCTGCAGGCCACTCAGAAATTAGAAGAGGAAATAAAAATCCTGTATCATGAGACAGAAAGTATAGCATTATTATATATAGGCAATACCCGTTTAACTACTCCTATCATATTTACATTCTCCCTTTAAAAACGCTTACATTGGGCGGCTGCCGTGGCTCAGCAGGCAGAGCTCCGACCTGCCGTGCTGGAAGTCTGGAGTTCGATCCCTGGTGCCTCCTGCCCATATGCAAATTAAAAAAAAAAAAACGCTTACATTTACTCCAACCAAACACCACAGAAAACTCCACCCCTCTGCTGCCAACAAAGGACAGGTGGGCAGCCTCCACTTCCTTGCCAAGCTGTAATGAGGTGCCCCAGGCCCTCCGCCACAGATGTGTCAGAAAAGGCAGAGTGAAGAGCTAGGGCGTCCAATCCTGCCGGGTAGAGCCGACCCTACCCCACCCCCACACCCCAAGTGTCAGTGGAGGCCATAGCAGCAGTCTGGACTTCCACCCCCATCCGGCAATGAAGAGGCACTACACACATACACACGCACACACACACACACACACACCCGAGGTGGTGTCAATGTAGGACTACTGGAAAGTCAGGACTTTCACCAACACACAGCTGGATTGAGCCCACTCGATCCCTCGCACACCACCCCCTGCCCTCATTTTCAGCTGAGGCCTAAAGCACTGAAATTGCATGTTGAAGTGAAAGTCTATTTTCATAGTGTCATCTACTTTTGTTGGGACCTGAGTGCACTGTTTTGAAAGTTCACATCTTTCAGTCCTAGGGAATTTCCTTATATTTGATATATCCTACCCTCCTTCCCCCTCTATCTTCAACTTCTAGAAATGATCCAGATGTCAGACTTCGTAACTGGTCCTCTAATTTTTCTATGCTCTCTTTTAAATTTGTTTTTGCTTTATTTGCTGATAGCTGCCAGCTATCTGGAGTGGAAGAAGGAGCTGGAAAGTGGGGGGAGGGAGTTTCTCAACAACCATCAAGTTTTCACTTCATCTCCCTTTTCCATAAGGTGTCCGCCCCTCCCCTTCCTGCCCCCATCAGTTCTGGTGTCCCTTCCCATCCTGGCCCCCAGCCTCTCCATGCAAGAGTTTCTCTCATTTACCTTTTCCAACCCTCTGCAGAAGTTAAGTGGGGCAGTCACGAAGCAAATATATCGGGGAGGAGATCTCAGGACTTCGTGTTTCTTAAATAGACTCCACTGTGTTTAAGCCTCACCCTAACCACTGCCTCTGGAGTTCCTGGGTGCCATCAGTTCCTGAGTCTTCTAGACCATTCTTTGATTCAAAAGTGTTTGGCTTCTTGGTCTTCCTTAATAACTGGCTCATGACCCAATTTTCTTGGGTCTGCTAAGTCAATACCCCCATCCTGCTGCTTCACATCATCAAACTATTATTTCTATTTCTTCTTCACCCATTCTCTTTGTCCTTGTCAACGTGCGTCTTTTTCCTTTGTTTTCTGGGGGTTCACACTTTGTCCAATCCTCCATAATTAACAAAGTGTCTGTCAAGTATACTGAACTTGCTAAATTCTGGTTTCCTCATTTGTAAGATAGTGACTTTACACAGTTAGCACGGTTGTTAGAATCAGAGTTTTGTGAATTGTAAAGCTACATAATGAAGGTAATTTTTTCTCTCAATGTTTCTGATGTCAATTTTCAGTAGCACTTGATTACATTACCTAGTTATGGAAAGTGAAGTGCTTCCCTTTCATCATCCTAAGGCTTATGGATGCTGTGCCAGTTTGAAAGTATTATGTACTCCAGAAAAGCCATGTTTTAATCATGATCCAATCTTGTGGGAACAGCCTTTTCTTCTAATCCTGATTCAATATGGCGGGGTGGAAACTTATGATTAGACATGCCCAATTGTGGGTGTAATCTTTTGCTTAGATGGAGATGTGACTCCACCCATTCTAGGTGGGTCTTGATTAGATTAATAAAAACTTTAAAAGGGAAAACATTTTGAAAGAAACACCAGATACCTCAGATCTGATGAGAGAGAGCTGACAGAAACTTTAGAGCAGAGCTAACACAGATGCCGAAACTGGGAGAACAGAGACATGGATGTTTGGAGATGCTTGGAGCCTGACAGACGTTGCCATGAGATGTTAGGCAAGCCAGAACCTGGAGAGAGCCAAGGGAAGCCAAGGGATGAAAGCCTGCCCCAGAGAAGCAAAGTGAGGAACCCCCACAGGAACGGGGGCTGAAAGCAACAGAGCCAGGAACATGTACCAGCAGATGCCAGCCACGTGACTACCCAGCTGACAGAGGTGTTCCTGACCCATCGGCCTGTCTTGAATTAAGGTATCTTTCCCTGGATGCCTTAGTTTGGACAGTTTCACAGGCTTAGAACTGTAAACTTGTAACCCTTTATAAAAGCTGTTCCATTTCTGGTATATTACATTCCGGCAGCTTGCAAACTAACACAGATACATATCCCAATTTTAAATATCTTTGAGGAAAAGGACATTTTATATAGCCATCTCTTCAGAAATACATTCCAATGATTTGAGTTCATAAAATTACTTACATGAGTAAAGCATTCATGCTTCAGCTTCAGCAGGGAGGAAAAATAATTTCTGGTTGTTTGAAAAGAGGCTTTTCAAGATGCTTGAAGATGTGCTGGTTCTCTCGGGATAGTCAGCCCTGAAATCATATGCAAAACTATTCTACAATAGATTGAACCAGAAATGTAGGCACTTGCATGAGACCTTATAAATTTCTCTTTATCCTTTAGGCATGACTTTTTAAAAAGCTATAAGAAAGAAAAAAAACCTACAAGTGATCACATTTGCCATCTAAAGAAATATGAAGTGCTACTTGTCTTAGCTTGCCATAGACAAGTCCACTTGTACAAGAGGAATTTGTCTCAGTTTGAGGCTAGAAGTCCAGAAGTCAAGGTGTCATCATCAAATCAAACTTTCTTTGAAGTGTGTAGCCTGCTAATTGGACCTTGTCAGCAATCCGTAACTCAATCTCTGCCTCCATCATATGGTTGTCTTTGTCTGTCTCTGTCTGACTGTCCACCTTTCCTTTGTTTATAAGGTCTCCAGTCGTATTAGATTAGGGCCCCCTCTGGTTCAGTTTGACCTCCCTTAATAACATCTTCAGAGGCCCTATTTTCCCATAAGTTCTCACCCACAGGACTGGGGTTTAGGACTTGATCAGGTCTTTGTAGGATGCACGTTACAATCCATAACACTACTTTAATCTGCATACCCCCAAAACATCTAAAGTCTTTGGAGAAATCTGTTGAAGCTAAAAATGTTTAGGCAAGTCAACCAAATGTAGAATGGTATATTTCTATCTTTCCGTGCCGGTTATTTTTGAAATATACTTGAACAGAAACGAGAGACTTACTCTCAATGGTGTTACTAAATGGGGATAGATAATGTGAAATTAAGGCTAAGAATATGATTCATTCAAAACTGGAAGGGAATAGCTGAAGAATTCATACTAAATGGGGATAGATAATGTGAAATTAAGGCTAAGAATATGATTCATTCAAAACTGGAAGGGAATAGCTGAAGAATTCAAAATGAAACCCACCCTTTCTATCTTTCTTATTAAATGATTGCCAAAATAATTGAAAATAACCCAGATAAAATAAAGTGGCATGTGCATAGGGAAAAAAGCATTATCCAGTACAAGCTATGATTAGTAACTTTTCAGTACTGTTCTAGCATTTTGCTCCTTATTCAAGAACCAGGATGATTACAGATATACCAGTATAAGATGTGTAGCTAACAGGCTATAATATCAGCACAGGAGTGTGGGAACATCTAAAGTTATACTAAAGAATTCCAAGAAGTCTCAACTTACTGGTTCTAGAAAAATCTAGGATATGAGACAAGCCCTTTTCACATTTTACAATTTAAACAGAGACGACTTGAAAGACACTGCAAGATATGTATAGCACTGCCCCTGTCATTATTTGCTCTTCCTTCCTGCAAACTAACACATACAAAATGCCTGTTGTTAGGATTTTCATATAGAACTTCTATTTCTGCACATTCCTTTGTGTTCTGCTAGTGGCAAACAGCATTTACGTTGTGGAAAATTTCTCTGCAACATAGTCCCCAAAACACTACATGATTTTTTAATACTCACATCGTGTTAGTGTCTCTCTACCTAAGAAAAAGAAAAGTTATTTCTTTTACTATCGAGTCCATCACTACATTCCAAACTCTATTTTTCATTTGATACTTTTGCTGATTACTTATATAACTCAAATATTTATTAAGCACCTTTTTCTGTACCAGGCACTCTTCTAAGCCCTGGGAATAGCTCTGTGTATAAAACAAACAAGATCTTTGCTCTTGCAGAAATTATAACTGAAGATAAATGATAAAAATAAATCTACGCAAATTGAAGGCAGTTTGGAAAAAGAGCAGGAAAACTAATTCCACCTGAACAGAATTGTTAGATTTTGGTTCCTATTTCTAAGTCATTTTTTTCTCTGCCTGGATTTGTTGGTTTATTTTGTTTTCTTTGTTGGGTGTGGTTATCTGAGAGCAGTTTAAGACACTGGACATATGTTTTGAATCCAAAGTGTTTCACTTAATATATATGTCCATGTAATTGTATAATTTTCATGACATGATAGAGGTGTATAATATTCCAATGTTTACTATTTTTGAGATTGGTGTTTGGGTGAGATCTCAAACTTGAATTCACGTATCATACCCTTCAGAATGATTCTGGGGTATGTGAGAGACATTCTTTATACCCCCAAATTCTCTTTTAACCTCAGGCCTGATGATGAGAGTTCACTAGGTCTACAACAGGCTTACGCAGAAAGGAAGTATGTGTTTATCCTGCTGCCCAGTCCTTTAACATACTTTCCCATAAAAATAACATAAATGATGCTTTAATTCCCAGGCTGGTCTGGATCACAAGGGGATTTTTTAGCTTATGCTGTCATTACTGTACTCTTAGCATTAAGCTTCTTCAAAAATTGTATTGCAAATGTTAACCAAACCATATTTATTATGTTGGTACTAGGTGAAATGTGCCTGGCATTTCAAATAACTGCCACACAAATACAGCTTGTGCTAGCTTGAAACTGTTGTGTGCCCTGGAAAAGCCACGTTCTTTAATCCTAAGTCAATATTGCGGGGTGGGATCTTTTTGACTAAGTTGTTTCCATGGAGATGTGTCTCCATCCAATCAAGGTGGGGTTGTTTATCGGAGTTCTTTAAGAGGGAATGATTTTGGAAAAAGCTTCTGAGCCAACGATAGAAGCAACATAGCCGACCCAAGACCCAGACATTTAGAGATGCAGAAAGAAAACTCCCCCAAGGAAGCTGTTTGAAATCAGAAGCCAAAAATCCCAGCAGATGTCGCCCTGTGCCTTCCCAGCTGACAGAGGTATTCTAGACCCATCGACCTTTCTTGAGTCAAGGCATCTTTATCTGGATGCCTCAGTTTGGACATTGTTATGGCCTTAGAACTGTGAACTTGTAACTTAATAAATTTCCTTTTTAAAAGCCGTTCCATTCCTGGTATATTGCATTCCAGCAGCTTAAACACCAAACCAGAGCTTATATAAAATTTGACTGATACAGTAAAGCTAATTTTACTTGTTAAAGGGAGCAATTGTCAGTGGATGGTATCGACTGTGTTCACCCATTTACTATATCCAGATACAAGGCTGCTGGATTGCACCTTCACTTGGAAAACAGTCTCTGACTTTAGTGATATTATTTGAAATACTTTAGATAATAGGACCTAGAATTTATGCCTTGATTCTCAAAATATGCTATCCACATGCAGAAAAATCTAGGTTTCTAAGGGCACAACAAAATAAAGGTAGGTCCTCAATTAACTTCTGATATGGAATAAGAGAATTACACGTTAACGACTAACTACAATCTGAGCCAGAATGACGAACCACAACAGAGGCAGAAGCTGGTCACCAAAGGAATGCAACGATAACTATTTAAACCAGAAAAGGAGAATGAGGTAGCATATAGCTGACCATATTTCTCAACTTGCCTTTCAGCCAGGTCTACTGCATGACTAAGATCTCACCAATGAAATGGGAGCATTAGTTATATGTCCCAACTACATGTTACCTGTTTAAAAGGCAATTGCTTGCCCTGGGCTTGCTCCTTTTCTTTCTTCTGTGGGTTATAACACAGACGTAGTAGTCACCCATTTAGACTGTAAGAATAAGGACCCTGGGGCCTGGGGAAAGGAGAGGAAAGAATCTGGGTCGCCAAATGATTTCACAGACATCTGTCCTGTCACCCTGGATCAGCCAAACTGAAGGTAAAGGAGAAAAATGCTCCTATATTATCTAAGTCACTCTAAATTTGTGTCATCTTGTTTCAGAACAGTAGCCTTTATATCACTATATAGTTTCATTTCCAGGTATCAGTTTCTATCACATATGAAAAACTTAAATATATGGCATTCGATTAGTGGTTGGGGCCTGGCAGCACAGAAGCAGGTACTGCAGGCTGGACAGATGGTGACCCTTGCTAAACTGTAAACCTATTTGGCAAACCGTCACCAATAATACCTTGGCAGGCAGACCATTTGCTTACTATGTGTATGGCGTTAGGGGAAATGCTTGGAAAGTTTTAAGATGTCCGTGTGTTAGCTGCCTCTTGTGGCTTTTAACAAGCTATTATGAGAGAGCCAGTAGGAATTGGCTGGATTGTAAACTGAGATGGAACAGAATAGAGGTTTTCTAGGAGGACTTTATAGCAAAGCTTTCTGCTTGTGAAATGGCTGAGATTCCAGAAGTTTGGGGGCTTGCAATATTAGAAAGCTCAAACAGCAAGAATAAAGTTATAGCCTAGTGGCACCTGGACTATAATCATCAGATTCAGGGTATTGCTTTCCCATTGAAGCCTTTTTTTCCCCATTTCGTACCACCCGCCCTTCCCCCCCACATTCCCCCAACTCAACCCCCCCAACCCCGCCCCAGATGGCCTCAATGTAGTCACTCTTAACTAAATGAGGGAGAGTGACATGCGCCTAGTACAGAAGCTGGCAAACAGCAGGGAGGTCAGCAGGCTCCATACACCCAGGTGAACAGAAGCACATGCTCGTCCTGGGTAATTCTAGAGATCTGTCACTTCATGAGCCTTATATATGAAAAAGATAAGTTCCTTTTAGTAGGGGACTAAAGGACTGATGAACTCTAGTCTCAAACTGTCCAAAGAAGCAAACTTCTCTTTGTGAACTTTGGTGGAGCAAAGATTTCTTAGATATGACCCCAATAGCATGCGTGTGCACACACACACACACACTCATGCACACACATGTGCATAGATTAAATGGACATCAAAATTTAAAGCTTTTGTGCATCAAAGGGCCCCATAAAGAAAGTATAGAGTGCACTGAATGGGAGAAAAATTTTGCAAGTCATATATCTGATACTGGACTTGTATCTAGTATGAAGAATCCTAGCAATAATAAAGACAACTCAATCTAAAATGGGCATTATCTGAAAAATAAAGTTTTGGTGATAGATGGTAGTAGTACAACATTGTGAGTGTAGTTAACAGCACTGAATGATATATCTGAATGCACTTAAAGGGAAAAATTTAGGTTGTATATATGGTACTAGAATAAAATTTTCAAAAAGATCCATGGAACTGTAAAACCATGAAGCCTAAGTCAAACCATGGACAATAGTTAATAGTACCATTATAAAAATGTGCTTTTATAAATTTTAACAAATGTACCACACTAATGCAAGGTGTTAATAGTGAGGTATATAGGAATCTTATATTTTATGCTTTAAAAAATAGGCAAAGTGTCTTATTAGACAATTCTCTAAATTAGATATACAGTGATCCATAAGGACATGAAAAGATGCTCAACATCATTAGCCATCAAAAAAATGCAAATCAAAACCACAATTAGATACCACTTTGTAACTAAGAGGTCCATAATCAAGACAGATAAACATTTATGAATATGCAGAGAAACTGGAACCCTCATATGCTGCTGGTGGGAATGTAAAGTAATACAGCTGCTTTAGAAAACAGTCCGGGAGTTACTCCAATGGTTAAACACAGGTTTACCATATGATCCAGCAATTTTACTCCTAGGAATATACCCAAGAGAAATGAAAACATGCCCACATAGCCCCACCCTGATCGAGATGGAAGAGTGACATACTTTAGAGCTCTATACCCCCACAGAAGCGTTACACAACTAGCAACAACTGTCAGAAACATCTTTGTCATGGTCAGGGACATGTGTCAACTTGGCCAAGTTGTGGTACATGTTTATCTGGTTGGGCAAGTGCTGGCCTGTCTGTTGCAATGAGGACATTTCATATAATTAAATCATGATCATGTCAGCTGCATCCACAGCTGATTCCATTTGTAATCAGCCAAAGGGGATTGTCTTCTGCAATAAGTGATGCTTAATCTAATCACCGGAAGCCTTTGAAGGAGGATTCAGAGGAGACACGTCCCATTCCTGCTTTGGCTGGTGAGCCTCTCCTGTGGAGTTCATCCAGACCCTCCATCAGAGTCGTCAGCTTCACAGCCTGCCCTGTGGATTTTGGACTCTGCATTCCCACGGTCACGTGAGACACTTTTATAAATTTTATATTTGCAAGTGTTCCCTGTTGATTCTGTTTCTCTAGAGAACCCTAACTAACACAATCTTTCTCCCAGCTCCAGAAAATAGCTAAAGGACTACAGTAACAGGGCAAGCACCAAATCAAGAAAACAGATTCTTAAAAGCCACTGGCCTACTGGCCACCCAGCTAGCTCCTCCCGATCCCCTCACAAGTTCTGCAGGGAGTCAGTCCACACCACCAGTGCAGGTCCCTGGTCCCAGTTCCAGCGGGAGCAATCTGCCCTCATGCACATGGTGGAAACATGCATATCTGGCCCAATCTGTCAGGTAGTGTGACCTGAGGAATGTGTTGTCTCAGATATTGCCCCACATGTAGGAGGCAGCTTGCTGAGCTCTGCTACAGAACCGCAGCGGGAGAATGGTCCAGTGCTGCCTGAGTAAGGGATTGCTAGAGCTGGACATGCACTGTAGCCTTTATATCTGTATTGTTTCAGAACAGTAGCCTTTATATCACTATATAGTTTCTTAGGGAAGAGGGAACATTTGTTTCTGTGTAAAAGGGGAAATTCCTGGGACCAAACATGGATGCCCAAGACAAGACACATGATCAGAAAGATCAGGGAGACCCCTATGCTTTGACCTGGGATTAGTCTTATACAACCTGTTGTATGGACAATCCCTGAAGGAGAGCACTTTACACAGGTCAATCTGCAGAGAATGGGGAAAGTCTCGCTGTCCTCCCCACCTCCACCCTGTGGTAGTTAGGTTCAGGTGAAGGTGCCGAGTTCTATTGCTGTGGACATGAGCCGATGGCGTGTGAACCTCATCTGTTTCTGATTACATCTGCAGTAGACTATGAGCCGTGCCTGAGGCAATGAATGATGTTTGATTTAATTGGCTGGTGCATAATGAGAGAGCACAAGGTAGCAAAGTCCAAGCAGCTCGGCATACCTCATCTCAGCACTCACAGCTCAGCTCAGGCCTTTGGAGATGCAGAAAGGAATCACCCCGGAGAAAGTTGTTGGAACCCAGAGGCCTGGAGAGAAGGCCAGCAGAGATCACCCTGTGCCTTCCCACATAAGAAAGAACCTCAGTTGAAAGTTAGCTGCCTTTCCTCTGAAGCACTATATGTTAACTAAATAAATCCCCTTTTTATTGAAAGCCAATCCATCTCTGGTGTGTTGTATTCCAGCAGCTAGCCAACTAGAACACATCCCCTTCCTTTTTTTTGTAGCTCCTGGCATTCAAGGAGAACTCTCATAAAACTGGATACAAGATTAAGGAACAGATGCCACTAAATTTCAGTGATAACATTAAAATATCAAAACGTTGAGGTTTCAACAAAAAGTTATAAAACACTAAAGAAAGAGGAAGGAATGGCAAAGGAGATTAAAGCATTAGAAACCATCAGTGAGGAAGACCAGATCTAGGATTTACCAAAGACTTAAAAAAGAAAGTTAAAATAAATAAATAAAAGTTCTATCCACTTGGAGAGCTAGAAAAAAGCTTGGACAAAGAACTAAAAGAAATCAGAAAAATGGATGAATACAAAAAGATCATCAGTAAAGGTGGAAATCATAATAAGGAACCAAATATAGTTGAAGTCCACAGGAACAAAAATAAAAAATTTCCAAGAGGGGTTTGAGAGCAGGCTGTAGCTGGAAGAAGAAGAAGAGAAAAAAAAAAAAAAAAAGATCAGTGAACTTGAAGATAAGACAACTGATATAATCCAATCAGACAAGCAGAAGGAAGAAAGAAGAATAGTGAATAGCATCTGAGGAACATGTGGGACATTATTTAGCATACAATATGTGCATTGTGGAGTTGAAGAACAGAAAGGGACAGAGAGAACAGTCAAGTAAATAATGGTTGACAGCTTCCCAAATTTAACTAAAGTTAAATTTGAATTTGAATATAAACATCCAAGATGTTCAACAACTCTAAACAGGCCAAATCCAAATAAATCTAGTTCATGGCATATTATCATCAGATTGCTGAATACCAAAAATAAAAGGGAGAATTCTGAAAGCTGTAAGAGAGAAACATGTTATCTACAAAAGGAGCCTCAATAAGATTCTGTACCTATTTCTCATTGGAAACCACGGTGTCAAGAAGTTGGAAAGCAAAAAAAAAAAAAAAAAAAAAATTTGCTCTAGAGAATTCTACATCCAGTAAAACTTTCAAAAATAAGGGGGAGATTAAAACGTTCACACATTAGCAAAAGCTAAGGGAGTTTGCCACCACTAGACTAGGCCTACAAGAGATGCTAAAGAGTTCTGCAAGTTGAAAGGAAAGGACAATAGACAATTGATCAAAACTACATGTAGAAATAAAGATCTCCAGGGAGGGAACACCATAAGTAAAAATAAATTTACTGTGTGTTTGGCTGGTAACTCCACTTTTTACTTCCTATATGATCTGCAAGAAAGGAAAGAATCACTGCAGCCGAAACCTGGTCCTCATCAGAGGAAATGGCATATATTCCTGATCTGCATGTATTCCAGAAAGGCCACGTACAAGAAGAATTTTTCAGCAGCTAGATCCAGGATTGAAAAGAAAAAGAAGGAAAATGTTCTCGCTACTGTCACAAAATCCATTGGTGATGACAAAAAAAATGGAGGTACCAGGGTGATTACACTTAGCAAAATGCCTAGATATTATTCTACTGAAGATGTGCCTTGGAAGCTGTTGAGCCATGGCAAAAACAAAACAAAACAAAAAAAACCCTTCAGTGAGCATGAGAGAAAGCTGCGGTCTAGCATCCCCACTCTGGGACCATTCTGATCATCCCCACTGGTCACCACAGGGGCAAGAGAGTGGTTCTCCTGAAGCAGCTGAGCAGTGGCTTGCCACTTGTGACTGGATCCCTGGTCCTCAATCAAGGTCTTCTGCCTAAGACACACCAGAAATTTATCATTGCCACCTCCATCAAAATTGACATAAGTGGTGTGAAAATCTCAAAACATCTCACAGAAGCTTACTTCATGAAGAAGAAGCTGCATAAGCCCAGACACCAGGAAGGTGAGATCTTTGACACAAAGAAAGAGAAATATGAGCTTACAGAGCAGTGCAAGGTTGATCAGAAAACTGTGGACTCACAACTTATGTCAAAAATCAAAGCTGTGGGGAACAAATGCTAAAATAAATTTAGTTTGAAGTGCTAGTGATCAATGAAAGCGAGGGGTAAGGGGTATGGTAGATATAATCTTTTTTTTTTTCTTTCCTGTGTTTGTTTTATTTCTTTTTCTATTGTCTTTTTATTTTTTCTGAATTAATGCAAATGTTCCAAGAAATAATAAATATGCAACTAAGTGATGATATTGTGAATTACTGATTATATATGTTGATGTTTTATTTGGTTTCTTAATTTTTTAATTAATAAATAAATTTAAAAAAAAATCAAAGCTGTTCCTCAACCCCGAGGCTACCTGTGTTCTCTCTCACAAATGGAGTTTGTCCTCACAAATTAGTGTTCTAAACTTGCAAAGAACCTAATTATATAACTGATACATTAAAAAAAAAAAACTGAAGGAAGAATTAAGGCACTTCCCAAATAAGCCAGACCTAAAAGAAATGTTAAGGGAGTTCTGCAGGTTGAAAGGAAAGGATGCTAGACAATTGACAGAAAACATGAAAAAATAAAGATTTCTGATGAAGATAATGACATGGGTAAATATAAATACTAGTACTATCATATTTTTTGGTTTATAAATCCACTTTTTACTTCCTAAAGGATCTAAAAGGCAAATGTATCAAATGTAATGATATATCAATGATATAGGCCTCAAAATGTATAAATATGCAATTTGGGAACACAGAGGGGTATAGGAAGATAGTTTATGAATGCTATTGATGTTAAGTTAGTATCAAGGCAAGTAAGGTTGTTGTAGATTTAGGATGTTAAATTTAAGCCCCATGGTAATCTCAAAGAAACAGAGAATATGCAAATTCAGTGACAAAAAGTAGAGTGCTGGTGACCAAGGGTGGAGGGCAGAAGCAATGGGGAGTTAAGACAAGATGAGTGTAGGGTTTCTGTTTGGGGTGAAGGGAAAGTTCTGGTAATGGACGGGGGTGAGGGTAGCACAAGATTGGGAATGTGGTTGCTCCCACTCTATGGCTTGGAAGGGTTTGGGATGAGAAGAGTTGTTGTACAGTTCTCTCTTCCATGTCACAACTTTCCCCAGTGCAGTTTCGATATGTCACAGGGTCTGCATAAGAAATTTAAACAGGAATTTTGGGGGAGTTTTGAAGACGTCAGAGATGACACATGAAGGCCAACAAACACAGAAAAAGTTTAGAAACTCAGAAATTCATGAGATGTATAGTAATATATAATCTTCACATACTTTACCTTTTAATACCATAAATATACATCAACAACAGCAAAGTATTAGTATAAACTATGAGATCGGCATGTTGAGAATGCATTCTTTCACATACAGGATTGTCACAAAAAAGACATTCTGATAGTTTCTGGCATCAAATGAGAAGAGGCTAAGTCCTTATATGGTTCCCTAAAGGAAAACGAAGATAAAGAGTTTTCAGGCCAGCAAAGGCCAGTTTGAATTTTTTTTAAGAGAGGTTTCTCCAACGTAATGTAAAAGTAACAGGAGAGGCAGCGTCTGCTGACAGGAGGCAAGGAGTTTCCTGGAACCCTGAAGAAACTGAGTGGAGAGAAAGGCTACCAACTGGAACAGTCAGTGCTGATGAAACTGCCTGTATTGGAAAAACAGTGCCTCAGAGGACATGCATCAGCCAAGAAGAGAAGCCCCAGGCTTTAAAACCACAAGGGATAAGGTGACCTTGCTTTTTGTGCCAATTTCGTAGGGTTCATAATAAAGATACCCCTGGTAGAGAAAGCTGCTAACCCTCAAGTTTGAAAGGAAAGGAAAAGAACCAGCTGCCTATCTACTGGATGGACAATAAGAAAGCATGGACAACCAAAGTACTTTTCCTTTACTGGTTCCATTAGTGTTTTGTGATGGAGGTTAGAAAATTGCTTGCCAGCCAGGGATTACCCTTTAAAGTGTAATTGCTTATGGACAATGCCCCTGGCTACCCAGAACTCCGTGAATTCCTCTCTGCAGACATTGATGTTCTCTACATGCTACCTACCACAACCTCTCTCATTCAGCCTCTTCTTTCAGGGGTAATAGGGACATAAAAGAAAAAGAAAAGATTCAGACTTCTCTGATGTGGGCCAGAAAATTTATGCATTTTTCCAGATCATGGGGGCGCTATGCCCCTAAACTCCACAATGTGGAAGTGATAAGTGTAGATGTGTTCCCACAATTAAGAAGAAGAAAGACACACTAAAGAGAATTACAGATGAAATTCATGATCTCGGATGGGATCTAAAATGGAGGAGGAAAGCTCAAAAGGGCATTATTGGGGCAAAAGAAAAAAATTGAAATGTAGAATGTATGCTTTATATCAATGTTAGATTTCTTGAACTTGATAACTGCCCTTAGGTGATGATATAAATTAATGTGTTTGTTCATAGGAAGTGTACACGGAAGTATTATGCGTTCAAGTATCATCTGTGTAACCTATTCTCATGTCAAAGGTGATAAATGTTAAAATTGGTGAATATGGATATCTTGGGTCACTGGGATTCTCTGTATATGGTTTGTATTATTTTTTAGCTGTTCTATAACTTTGAAATTATTTCAAAATCAAAAGTTAAAATATGAAATGAAAACATTTTCCTATATCTCCGAAGCCACAGGAATGGGTAAGACCCTCCTTGCCCCCACAGAATAATATAGAATAAGAGAGAAAGGGCAGAAAAATATAATGTTGCAAAATCATAGCTGTGCTGGTTTGAAAGGAGGTATACCCCCTAGAAAAAACATGTTTTAATCTAAATCCCATTTCATAAAGGTAGAATAATCCCTATTCAATACTGTAAACTGTAATCAGATCATCTTCTTGGATGACGTGATTTAGTCAAGAGTGGTTGTTAAATTGGATTAGGTGATGACATGTCTCCACCCATTTGGGTGGGTCTTGATTGGTTTACTGGAGTCCTATAAAAGAGAAGAAACATTTTGGAGAATGGAGATTCAGAGAGAGCAGAGAATGCTGCAGCACCACGAAGCAGAGATTCCACCAGCCAGCGACCTTTGGAGATGAAGAAGGAAAATGCCTCTCAGGGACCTTCATGAAACAGGAAGCCAGGAGAGAAAGCTAGCAGATGACACCGTGCTCGCCATGTGCCCATCCAGCTGAGAGAGAAACTGTGACTGTGTTCACCATATGCCATCTCACTTGAGAGAGAGAGACCCTGAACTTCATTGGCCTTCCTGAACCAAGGTATCTTTCCCTGGATGGGTGCCTTTGATTGGACATTTCTATAGACTTGTTTTAATTGGGACATTATCTCGGCCTTAGAACTGTAAACTAGCAACTTATTAAATTCCCCTTTTTAAAAGCCATTCCATTTCTGGTATATTGCATTCCAGCAGCTAGCAAACTAGAACAATAGCAAATATTCATTTGAGGTTAGATTTCATTTTCTGATCATCAGAAACCAAGTATAAATAAAATACATGTTATCACCCTAGGTAAGGTCATTTCTGTTTAAGTATAAAATGTGACATTTTATATGATTTCTCAGCAGAAGAGAGGCTGAAAAGGTCAGTGAGTAAGAGTTTGGAATATAATATTTCAGTGAATACTATGAAGGTGACTATTGCCTTAAGAAATTTTATTTGCTACTTTAAGTTCAGGTTTAGGTTACAAATGGCCAATATCTAATATGCCATTAGCCTGAAAATGGTTATTTTACATTATCTCTCATATTCCTCAGTTGTCCAGATTTAAACAGCAGAGTAAACAATGAATTTTCAGGTCCTAGAGAATCATGATATCTTGATAAACCTAGAGGCAGCTCAGAGGGGAAGGAATGACTCTAGATTTGTGTCCAGAAGGCCCAAGTTCTGGTTCTGGTGTCACCACTTACCAGCTATATTGAACTTAAGCAAGTTCCAATCTCCTCAAGTTTCAGTTTTGCCATAAAAAAAAGAGTGGATATAATACTACCCATCTTTTAGGTTTGTTTTAAGGATTTGATGAGGTATTGCAAAGATGTTTGTAAGCTTCAATCTTCAAAATGACAGCCTTGGGTGCACGGGTGGTTCAGTTGTAGAATGCTTGCCTTACATGCGGGAGACCCAGGTTCTATTCCCGGACCATGCACCTCCCCAACACTGCCAAAATGACAGCCTTCTGTCAAGCCGAAAACTCACTAGTTAGTATGCATTTGTTGCTTTTTTGAACCCCCCCACCCCGTTCTAAATAGCTAGCTTATAAACCACTGCTAAAGGACTTTAAGTTCAATAATATTTAATTTCCAGCAAATCAGGACTATTCTAGACTCAGATTCAACATTGGCTATTTACCTTGGAATCACCCAGATAGGGTTGAAAACAGATGCCTGGGTCTTCAAAAATTCTGTTTTAGTTGGTCTGGACTACAGTTTGGGTATTGGGAATTTTAGAAATCCTTCTGATGATTCTAATGTTCAGCCAAGGTTGAGAATCACTGCTCTAGAGAAAACTGGCAAAAATACGATTTTGGGGAAGTAGACCATTGATCTCTACTGTAAGTTTAACTGATTTAGCCTAAAGGATTAAGCTGAATCAGCACTAACACTGAGGGCAAGTCTCATAGCTTCTTGCTCAAGGCCCAGTCTATCCTTAGCAATCACTAGGCTCAGAGCACGACTCTCCTGCTGGTCTCTCCTCAAGGTGATCACAGAGAAGTCTTCTGCGGACAGGCCTTGCTGTGGCTGGGACCATCTGTGGAGTCTGAGCTTAAGCAGATAAAATACATGTTATCACCATAGGTAAGGTCATTTCTGTTTACTCCTGCTGCAGGTAGCACAAAAAGACTCCCCGGAACAGACAAGGAGGAAACTCTAGGACATTCGTTGTTCTAGTTTGCTAGCTGCCAGAATGCAACACATGCCAGAGATGGATTGGCTTTTAATAGAAGGGGATTTATTTTGTTTGTTCTTCAGAGGAAAGGCAGCTAACTTTCAACTGAGGTTCTTTCTTACATGGGAAGGCACAGGGTGATCTGATCTCTGCTGACCTTCTCTCCAGGCCTCTGGGTTCCAACAACTTTCCCTGGGGTGATTCCTTTCTGCATCTCCAAAGGCCCAGGCTGAGCTGCGAGTGCTGAGATGAGGTATGCTGAGCTGCTTGGGCTGTGCTACGTTGAGCTCTCTCATTTAAGCACCAGCCAATTAAATCAAACATCATTCATTGCAGCAGGCATGCCTCCTAGCCGACTGCAGATGTAATCAACAACAGATGAGGTTCACATGCCATTGGCTCATGTCCACAGCGATAGAACTAGGCTCCTTCACCTGGCCAAGTTGACACCTGAATCTAACTACCACATTCGTCTGTAGCCTCATTTCTTGGTAATTGAGGGAAAAGACTGAGAAGTTCACAAGTTGCTGCCCTATTTACATCCATACTTATAATTTCTAAATATTTAGTAGTAACAGCTTCAGGAGCTGCTACCACCATTTCTCTGTGTTTCTCACAGGCATTTGAAAAGCAAGAAAACAAGTTGCAGGCAAGACATGGTGATATTATTTCCCTCTGTTCTCTCAACATTCTTATTCCAATATTAATAAGTTACCATGCTCTTAAATATTCGATATCACTGAAAACATCAGGGATGCTCAAGGAGCTTCACCACCGTCTCTGCCCCATTCACTTATGTTTCTTTCTTCATTGCTTTCATATTGGCTGGGTACTTAATTTTGTGTTAATTTATTCCCCCCCCCCACATCATCCACTTTTCCATGTTGGAAATGATCTCTTTAACTCTAATTGTCAAGCTTTTATAGAAGGTTCTCTCTAAATTCTCACTTTGCTCAAATTCCTCCCATTTGAAAATACCCACCTGTGCTAGCTTGAAACTGTTATATACCCCAGAAAAGCCATGTTCTTTTAATCTAGTCTAGTGGGGGAAGACCTAATGTTGGGTGGTGTGGTAGTTAGATTCAGTTGTCAACTTGGCCAGATGAGCATACCTAGTTTTGTTGCTGCGGACATGAGCCAATGGTACATGAACCTCATCTGTTGCTGATTTACATCTGCAGTAGGCTAGGAGGCATGTCTGCTGCAATGAAGGACATTTGACTTAATTGGCTGGTGCTTAAATGAGAGACAGCAACGTAGCACAGCCTAAGCAGCTCGGCATTCCTCATCTCAGCACTCGCAGCTTAGCCCGGGCCTTGGGAGATGCAGAAAGAAATCACCCCCGGGAAAGTTGTTGGAACCCAGAGGCCTGGAGAGAAGGCCAGCAGAGACCATCCTGTGCTTTCCCACGTAAGAAAGAACCTCAGTTGAAAGTTAGCTGCCTTTCCTCTGAAGAACTAACATAATAAATCCCCTTTTATTAAAAGCCAATCCGTTTCTGGTGTGATGCATTCCGGCAGCTAGCAAACTAGAACAGGTGGGAACTTTTTTTTTTGGCATGGGCAGGCTCTGGGAATTCTCCTGCATGGCAGGTGAGAAGTCTGCCACTGAGCCATCATTACACCACCCGGGATCTTTTGATTAGTTGTTTCCATGGAGATGTGACACTGCCCATTTAAAGTGGGTCTTAATCTGCTACTGGAGCTCTTTAAGAGGGAGATGTTTTGGAGAAAGCACAGACGCTTGGAGACTGAAAACGTCCCGGGAGATGTGAAGCTAAGAGCTGAAATCCAGAGTTTGCCCCCAGAGAAACTAAGAGAAGACTCTGGAATCAAAAGCTCGAACCAGGAGGAAGGACCAGCAGATGCCAGCCACGTGCCTTCCCAGCTGACAGAGGTGTTCCAGATGCCAAAGGCCTTTCTTCAGAATCCAGGTGTCATCTTGATAATGCCTTAATTCAGACATTTTCATGGCCTTAGAACTATAACCTTCTAACTTAATAAATCCCCTTTGTAAAAATCAATCCATTTCTGGTATACTGCATTCCGGCAACTTTAGCAAACCAAAACACCACCTTTATTGGAAGCCCAGTTCTCTTCAGAGTAAGTGGAATGAGATTACTTTCTGAAGTAGTAGCCATAAATACATTTATTGCAAGGTGAGCTAAAAAGCTGCATTTTGAATATATAAACAAAGAAGCAATTGCCTTAAATATCCCTAAATCCAACAGTTTCTCCTCTGAGAAGCCTCTCCCGCTCCTCTACCTGAGCTGCTACTTATATTATCTACCAGTCTGCGTAGCCAGTGGGTCAGCAGCCTTAGCAACACCTGGAACTTGTTAGAAATTCAAATACTTGGGCCTCAGCCCACCTAATAAGTTGAAACTCTGGGAGTGAGGCCCAGCAACCTGTGCTTTAACAAGCCTGCCAGGTAACTCTGCACAGCTTTGAAGCTTTGTACTAATGAAAGCAGACTCTGCTTCTTCCAGCTATCATGACACATATCCACTCAAGCCAATGTTCCCTTCTCGTCCAACTAATTAGGTGGGAAACAGCTTTGCATCCCCATTCACCGGCTAACTCACTGCTTCATACAAATGTCCGTTGCTTCACATAGGACTTTCTGAACAGCACACAGAAAGACAGTGGACTAGGAAAGGGATGAAGAAGCTTGGGGCAGTAGAAAAATGGAAAAAACATCAGAGCTGTGAGCTGAAGTAGCACCTTTTTTTTTTTTTAAATGAGACATTATTACCACAGCTTTTAGGAGATTAAATTGTGATTTTGTTTTTAGATTTGCTTTTCCATATTGGCCTTGTTCTAATTTGCTAGCTGCCGGAATGCAATATGCCAGAAACAGAATGGCTTTTAGAAAGGGGAATTTAATAAGTTGCTAGTTTACAGTTCTAAGGCCAAGAAAATGTCTCAATTACAACAAGTCTATAGAAATTTCCAACCAAAGGCATCCAGGGAAAGATACCTTGACTCAAGAAGGCCAATGAAGTTCAGGGTCTCTCTCTCAAGTGAGAAGGCACGTGGCGAACACAGAGTTTCTCTCTCACCTGGAAAGGCACATCGTGAACACGGTCAGGATTCCATTCTCATCTGGAAGGGCACATGGAAAACACAGTGTCATCTGCTGGCTTATTCTCCTGGCTTCCTGTTTCATGAAGCTCCCCGGGAGGCATTTTCCTTCTTCATCTCCAAGGTCGTTGGCTGGTGGACTCTGCTTCTAGTGGCTATGTCGTTCTGCTTTGCTCTCTCTGAATC
>PVIY010032792.1:0-28673 GCA_004026745.1 Myrmecophaga tridactyla
TATATGGCAAAAACCCTGATTCCCTCCAATCTTTAAACTCCCCATTGTCCTCCCCCTCCTTCCCCCGCCCCTTTCTAAGTATCCTATATATACAACCGCACTTCCCCTAATAAACGTTCTCGGTGCGCACGCCTTGTCAGCTCCACCGGCTCCCGTGAGTGTTCTTATCTCGCGCGCCCTCCACACCTTCGAGCTCCCCAGGACCCGATTGCGCCTCCGTGTCGGGACTCCCTCCCAATCGCCGAGAGGTAGACCCCAGCCGGGGACTTTGACAGAGTCACCCGGCACCTGGACTTTTCTTTTTGGGGATCTTCTTAATGCCCGATTCAATTTCTTTACTGTGATTGGTTTGTTGAGGTCGTCTATTTCTTCTCACGTCAAAGTTGGTTGGTCATGCCTTTCTAGAAAGTTGCCCATTTCATCTACATTGTCATATTTATTAGCATAAAGTTGTTCACAGTATCCTGTCATTACTTCCTTTATTTCTGTGGGGCAGTGGTTATGTCTCTTCTTCCATTTCTGATCTTATTTATTTGCATCCTCTCTCTTCTTCTTTCTGTCAATCTTGTTAAGGGTCTTATTGATTTTCTCATTGAACTAGTTTCTGGTTTTGTTGATTTTCTCAATTGTTTTTATGTTCTCAATTTTCATTTATTTCTGCTCTAATCTTCGTTATTTCTTTCCTTTTGCTTGCTTTGGGGTTAGTTTGCTGTTCTTTCTCTACTTCTTCGAAGGGGACAGTAAATTACTCGATTTTTGCCCATTCTTCTTTTTTGATATAGGTATTTAGGGCAATAAATTTCCCTCTTAGCACTGCCTTTGCTGCATCCCATAAGTTTTGATGTGTTGTGTTTTCATTTTCATTTGCCTCAAGATATTTAATGATTTCTCTTGCAATTTCTTCCTTGACCCACTGGTTGTTTAACAGCGTGTTGTTGAGCCTCCACATATTTGTGAATTTTCAGGCACTCTGCCTATTATTGATTTCCAACATCATTCCTTTATGATCTGAGAACGTGTTTTGCATGATTTCAATCTTCTTAAATTTATTGAGACTTGCTTTGTGACCCAGCATATGGTCTATCTTTGAGAATGATCCATGAGCACTTGAGAAAAAGGTGTATCCTGCTATTGTGGGGTGTAATGTTCTACAAATGTCTTTAAGTCTAGCTCACTGATTGTATTATTCAAATTCTCTGTTTCTTTATTGATCATCTGTCTAGATGGTCTGTCCACTGATGAGAGTATGGAATTGAAGTCTCCAACTATTATGGTAGATGTGTCTATTTCTCTTTTCAGTGTTTTCAGTGTTTGCCTCACGTATTTTGGAGCATTCTGTCTCAGTGCATAAATATTCATGATTGTTATGTCTTCTTATTGAATTGTTCCTTTTATTAATACATAGTGTCCTTCTTTGTCTCTTTTAACTGTTTTACATTTGAAGTCTAATTTGTTGGATATTAGTATAGCTACTCCTCTTTTCTCGTTGTTTGCACGAAATGTCTTTTTCCAACCTTTCACTTTCAACCTATGTCTAAACTTGGATCTAAGATGTGTTTCCTATAGACAGCACATAGATGGGTCCTGTTTTTTATTCCATTCTGCCAGTCTATGTCTTTCGATTGGGGAGTTTATTCCATTAACATTTAGTGTTATTACTGCACAGGTAGTATTTTCTTCTACCATTTTGTCTTTTGGATTTTATATGTCATATCTAATTTTTCTTCTTTTAACCTTTACTGATAGTCTTCCTTTCTACACTCTTCTCCACACCTCTCTCTCCTGTCTTTTCATATCTGACTCTAGTGCTCCCCTTAGTATTTCTTACAGAGCCGGTCTCTTGGTCACAAATTCTCTCAGTGATTTTTTGTCTGAAAATGATTTAATTTCTCCCTCATATTTGAAGGACAATTTTGCTAGATATAGAATTCTTGGTTGGCAGTTTTTCCCTTTTATTAATTTAAATATATCATCCCACTGTCTTCTTGCCTCCACGGTTTCTGCTGCGAAATCTATACATAGTCTTATTGGCCTTCCCTTGTATGTGATGGATTGCTTCTCTCTTGCTGCTTTCAAGATTCTCTCTTTCTCTTTGACCTCTGACATTCTGATTAGTAAGTGTCCTGGAGTACGTCTATTTGGATCTATTCTCTTTGAGGTATGCTGCACTTCTTGGATCTTTAATTTTAAGTCTTTAATAAGAATTGGGAAATTTACAGTGATAATTTCCTCCATTAGTTTTTCTCCTCCTTTTCCCTTCTGTTCTCCTTCTGGGACCCCAAGAACACGTATATCCATGTGCTTCATATTGTCATTCAATTCCCTGAGTCCCTGCTCATATTTTTCCATTTTTCCCCCTATATTTTCTTTTTGCTTGTCAGATTTCAGATGTTCCAACCTCCAGTTCATAATCCTATCTTCTGCCTCTCGAAATCTAACATTATAGGTTTCCATTGTTTTTTTCATCTCTTCTACTGTGCCTTTCATTCCTATATGTTCGGTGATTTGTTTTTTCAGACTTTCAAATTCTTCTTTTTGTTCATTTCTTGCCTTCTTTATATCCTCTATCAATTCATTGATTTGATTTTTGATAAGGTTTTCCATGTCTGCTTGTACATTCTGAATTAATTGTTTCAACTCCTGTATCTTACTTGAACAGTTGGTTTGTTCTTTTGACTGCGCCATAGCTTCAATTTTCTTGGTGTGATTTGTTATTTTTTGCTGGCATCCAGGCATTTAATTACCTTAATTAGTTTATTCTGGAGATTGCTTTCACTTCTTTTACCTAGAGTTTTCTTGCTGGATGAATTTGTTGTCTATCTGTTCTTTGACATTCTGTTCAGCTTTATCTGGACCTTTAGCTTAAGTTTTGTTTAACAGAGCAGAATTTTTCAGTTCTTGTTTTCTCGTTTCTTGCCCTGCCTGTATGGTACCTTTTCCCCCCACCCTTGGGAGGCTCTACTTAGGTATTATAGACCCCAGCCGGATTTTCCCAGACCAAACTGGCCTCCTGTCAGGAGGAAAGAGTCACCTGTGTCAGTTTTCCCTGAGGGTAAGATCCAGCAGGTTGAAAGATTTTCCTGTGAAGTCTGTGGGCTTTGTTTTTCTTATCCTGCCCAGTATGTGGTGCTTGTCTGCCTGCAGGTCCCACCAGCGTAAGATGATTTGGTACCTTTAACTTTGGCAGACTCTCCCTCCTGGGGGCATGCTGGAGAGAGAGGAGAGGTTGTAGGCTGGTTTTAATGGCTTCAAATTACCAAGCCCTGTGGTCTGAATTCCTTGAGGGAGGGATTCCACCTGAGTTGGGCCTCACCCCTTCCCTGGGGAAGGTCTCAGAAAATCTTGTTTCTGCCTATGCTTGGGGCGGTTGCAGCCTGAGAAGTCCTGCCGCTGTATCCAAATGCAGAAAAGCCCTTGTAGAAACATAGCCACAAAAACCTCTGCTTCTTTTTTTTTTCTTTTTCCATCAGCCCTGTCCGCTTGTTATCAGGGCAAAAATCAGTGAACTCCGCTTTGACGAGGTTCACCTGAGCTGGGTGCCTATTTTAAGTAGTCAGAATTTGTTAATTAATTCCGCAATTGGCATTTGGTTGGTTCAGCCACGGCTGCTGGTAAAGACTCTTTCCTTTCCCCTCTGGGAAGCAGTCTGTGGGTGAGGGGCACCAGCCATTGCGGCTTGGGGAACTCATGGTTCTGGGGGGGCTCACAGCTGGTCCAGCTGGTCCGGACTGAGGTACGCTGTGTGTCCAGTCACTGACGTGGCCCCAGGAGTTCTTCTGTACTGTTTCTGGTTATTTAGTAGCTGTTCTGGAGGACATGCTAAATCCCACAGCTTGGCCGTCTCATGAACCAAGTCTAGTTAGGCAAAATTTTAAATAGTCTTAGCCCATCATTTGCAGGAGTAAGTTTCATAAGGGCAACCCCTAAGATTGAGAGCTTGGCCTATTGATTTCATTGTCCCCACTGCCTGCAAGAATATCAGGAATTCTCCAAATGGGGAAGTTAAATTTTTACCCTTTTCTCCCCATTGCCCCAAGGGGACTTTGAAAATACTTCTGTATTCACTGTTCAAATGACTCTGGGATTTACAGGGGCATCACACTAATCTGGACAAACCAACAAAATCTCACGCCCTAGTCAAGGTTCTGTGTACTTATGGTGTTCAATTAAACTGACCATACAAGCTAAATTAGAAAATATACTAGTCAAAATAGAAATTCTGTCCCAAATAAACATTTCACCCCTTAGTCTCACACAGAAGTGAAGTTTTAAAATATGAATGACCATCTGTTTTCAACATTCCGCAGTACTGACATTCCTTTGCTCTTTCTTATGCAAAAACATTTTTTAATTTGTACATTTAGTCACTATCGTTGTACACTCTAGGCATTTCTAAATTTAAAAAAAGAAATGTAGCAGAAGTGATGCTGGATAACTTTGAGACTTTATAAACATCTACAACTTCCACTCTCATACACTTAAAACACACTCTCATATATACCAGCTAATAGGTAAGAAGTCTGACAACCTTGATATAACCATGTTATAAGAAAGCTCAAGCAGCCAGATAGAGTTCCCAATAGAGGAGACCCAGTCAAGTGAAATTATTTTGGACCTTCCACATGTCACAGCACCCAGCTGACAGACACGATATGAAGCTGAAGAACTGCCCAGTCAATCCACAGAACTACGAAAAATGATGGATTATTACACTTCCAGGAAGATGGCCGACTACAACAGCTCAAGATTAGACCTACTTACGGAAAAGGTAGAGAAAGGAAAGGAGGGTAAGTGAGGTGGCAGTTCAGGATTACAGCTGACCTGGTAGAGGCTTCCGCACCACATGTGGCAGGCCTGGTTGCAGAGGCCGAGGAAGGGAGAAGCAGAAAGCTGGAGTTTGGAGCGGAGACGTGGAGACACGGAGCCTACGGGAGTGCACAGACAGGACTGCAAGACTAGGAAGTAAGTCAGGCCACGTGTAGTGTTCCTTGGGTGCACTACACACGCCAGTGCAGCCCAGTGACTGGTGACTCACCCCACACCCCTGAACTCGATCACTCACTCCCATTACCCATGCTGCAGGAGCCCCCAACCAGCCCCCCGTGCACGTACATGCCCCATACCCCACCCCAAGTGCGGCCTAACCCATCGCTCCTATACACCGCCTGAGCACTACCTAACCCTCCCTGTTTCCTGCAGGCTGTTGCCAGCGCATAAAGGTTGCGGGAACAAATCTCCATACCTAGGTTAATCCTGCCCCCTGCCCACAGAGTTGCACAGCCTTGCTCCACCCTCCCTGAGCTCAGAGCATCTGTTTATGGCACTCCCAGGCTCACACATGCACAAGGGACCCCACTCACATCGTTCAGCTCTGGGAACCGTACTTCACAGCAGTCCTAGAACCACGTGTGCCCAAAGCCCTCAGCTTCACTTCCCAGCTCTGAAAAAGTGGCAAACTGCACAGCTGAGTAATATCTGCACCAACCCACGAAGGCATAACGCCAACCTGCTGCCACAGTTCTGTGCATGTGCACAAAGGGCCCCATACACTACACCAGCGCAAACCAGGGTTATGAACCCCAGACCAGTGCACCCGCACAGCTACATCCTGCCTGGCCATTGGGTGCCCAAGTTCACAAGCATCAGCATAACATCCTCAACCTGCGCCTGTATCTGCCCTGAAACAAATCATTGTACTGAGTGCTCCACCCCATGCCCCACTCCCTGCTGCACAACCCACAAACACAAGGACTTAGACTACTGAAAGAAAACAACGGCCAAGGTAAATTAATGAAGATATTTCCATGCCACAAAGACAGCAGAAGATCACAAAACATCACAACACAGACAGATATAGCCCTGCCTAATGACCACACTGAAACACCAGAGGAGACACAGATGTTGGAACAACTAATCAGAGATGTTCATACAACTCTACTTAATAAAATAAATGGGACAGCAAATGACATAAAGGAGAACAAGAAGACAGTAGAAGAGCACAAAGAGGAATTTAAAAGACTAAATAGAAAAACAGTGGAAATCGGCGATTAAAGACTCTGTTGACCAAACAAAAAACATACTAGAAGTACACAACACCAGATTTGAAGGGACAAAAGAAAGAATATGTGATATAGAGGGCAGGATAATTGACATCAAAGACTCAAAACAGCAAATGGCAAAAAAGATCGAAAAAATGGAATGGGAACTCAGGGAAATGATAGAAAAAACAAAGCACACAAATATAACAATCACTGGTGTCCCAGAAGGAGAAGAGAAGAGTGAAGGGCTATGAGGAGTAGTTGAGGATATAAAGAAGGAAAACTTCCCAAACCTCATAAGGGACATAAATATACAAGTCAAAGCAGCCCAAAGAACTCCAAGCAGAATAAAGCCAAATAGGCCTTCCCCAATAAACATATTAATCAGTGTGTCAAACGTTGAAGAGAAGCAGAAAATCCTGAAAGCGGCAAGAGAAAATCAATCTACTACATACAAGGGAAATCAAATAAGACTGAGTTCAGACTACTCAACTAGCACCCTGGAGGCGAGAAGGCAGTTGTATGATATATTCAAGATTCTGAAACAGAAAGACTTCCAGCCAAGAATTCTGTACCCAGCCAAATTGTCCTTCAAAATTGAGGGGGAGATAAAAGTTTCCACGGGCAAAGAAATCCTGAAAGAATTAGTCAACAAGAGACCGGCCCTACAAGAAATACTAAAAGGAGTTCTGCTGGCTGAAAAAAAAAAAAAAGACAGGAGAGGGAGGTCTGGAGGAGGGCACAGAATTGAAGAGTACCATTAAGGGAAATTTAAAGAATACAAAGAGAAAGAAGGAAAAGAAGATACAGATCTGACAAAACAAAAAAGATAAGATGAGGGAATCAAGAAACACCTTTTCAGTAGTAACTTTGAATGTTAACAGACCAAACTTACCAATTAAAAGATAGAAATTGGCAGAATGGATTAAGAAACATAATCCAGCTATATGCTGCTTACAAGAGACTCATCTAAGACACAAGGATACAAATAGATTGAAAGTGAAAGGACGGAAAAAGATTTTCCATGCAAGTTGTAACCAAAAGAAAGTAGGAGTAGCTATATAAATATCAGACAAAATAGACTTTAAATGTAAAGACATCATAAGAGACAAAGAAGGACACTATATATTAATTAAAGGGTCAATTCACCAAGAAAATATGCGATCATAAATGTTTATGCTCCCAATCAAGGAGCTCCAAGTTCAAGAGACAGACAATGGCAAAACTGAGGGGAGCTTTAGATGTTTCAACAATAATAGTAGGAGACTTCAATACACCATGCTCCTCTATAGGTAGAATAACCAAACAAAAGACCAACAAGAAAATAGAGAAGTTAAATAACTTGATAAATGAATTAGATGTAACAAACATATATAGGACATTGCACCCCAAAGCACAAGGTTATACATTCTTCTCTAACGCTCATGGAACATCCTCCAGGATAGATCATATGCTGGGGCACAAAACAGGTCTTTATGAATTTAAAAATATTGAAATTATTCAAAGCACTTTCTCTGATGACAATGGGATGAAGATGGATCTCAATAACTACCAAAAAATGAGAACATTAACAAATACATGTAGATTAAATAACACACTATTAAACAACCAATGGGGCAAAGAAGAAATTGCTAGAGAAATCAGTAGCTATCTGGAAATGAATGAAAATGAGAAAACAACTTATCAGAATTTATGGGATGTGGCAAAGGCTATGCTGAGAGGGAAATGTATTGCCCTAAATGTCTATATTAAAAAACAAGAAAGAGCAAAAATCCAGGACTTAACAGCAAACCTGAAACGACCTTGAGAAAGAACAGCAAACAAACCCCAAAACAAACAGAAGAGAAATAACAAAGATTAAAGCAGAGATAAATGAATGGGAGAACAAAAGAACAACAGAAACAATCAATAAAACCAACAGTTGGTTCTTTGAAAAAATAAAAAAAATTGATGGGCCAGTAGCAAGACTGACAAAGAAAAAATGAGAAAGGATGCAAAGAAACAAAATCTGAAATGAGAAGTGGTGCGTTAGCACAGACTCTGAAGAAATAAAAGAAATCATAAGAGGATATTCTGAACAATATATGCCAACAAACTAGACAACTTAGATGACATGGACAAATTCCTGGAGACACAAAAACAAGCTACACCGACTCAGGAAGAAAGAAAAGATCTCAACAAACCAATCAAGCAAAGAGATTCAATCAGTCATCAAAAATCTTCCTACAAAGAAAAAGCCAGGGCCAGATGGCGTCACAGGAATTTTATCAAACATTCCCGGAAGAACTAACAGCAATCCTGCTGAAACTTTTCAAAAAAAATTAAGGAAAAAGGAACTCTACCTAACTCATTTTATGAAGCTAATATCATCTTAATACCAAAACCGGGTAAAGATGCTATAAGAAAGGAAAACTACAGGCCTATCTCCCTAATGAACATAGATGTAAAAATTCTCAATAAAATATTAGCAAATCAAATCCAACAGCACATTAAAAGTATTATACACCATGACCAAGTGGGATTTATACCAGGAATGCAAGTATGGTTCAATGCAAGAAAATCAATTAATGCAAAACAGTACATTAACAAATCAAAAGGGAAAAACCACATGATCATCTAATTTGATGCTGAACAGCATTCAAGAAAATACAGCATTTTCTTCTGATAAAAATACTCCAAAAAATAGGAATCATAAATAACTACCTCAATACAATAAAGGGAATATATGAAAAACTAACAGCCAGCATCATACTCAATGGAGAGAGACTAAAAGCCCTAAGATCAGGCAAAAGACAAGGACGCCCACTGTTACCACTATTATTCAACATTCTGCTAGAAGTTCTAGCCAGGGTAATCAGACAGGAAAAAGAAATAGAAGGCATCCAAATTGGAAAGGAAGAAGTAAAACTCTCATTATTTGCAGATGACGTGATACTATACTTGGAAAATCCTGAGAAATCTACAGCAAAGTTATTTGAGCTAATAAAGAACTTATACACAGAAAACTATATAACATTGCTAAAAGAAATCATGGAATTCCTATACAAGAGCAGGGAATGTCCTCCCACCTACGCAGATCTTTACTAATTTAGATTAGTTATTACATCTTAACTAATTTAGCTAAAACTAAATAGATGATTTCCACATATTTAGATTTTCACTAAATATAGTTAAGATATCAGTTCTCCCCAAATTGATCTACAGATTCAACACAGTACCAATCAAAATTCCAACAACCTACTTTTGAAGATTTGGAAAAGCTAACTACCAAATTCATCTGGAAGGGAAACACACCCCTTTTAGGATAGCTAAACGCATCCTAAAAAAGAAGAACAAAGTGGGAGGATTAACACTCCCTGACTTTAAAACCTATTATAAAGCCACAGTGGTCAAAACAGCATGTTACTGACACACAGACAGAAGCACTAACCAATGAAATTGAATTGAGAGTGCAGAAATAGACCACCAAATCTATGGTCAACCGATTTCTGACAAAGCCCCCAAATCCTCTGAACTGGGACAAAATAGTCTCTTCAATAATTGGGCATGGAAGAACTGGATATCAATAGCCAAGAGAATGAAAGAGGACCCCTATCTTACACCCTACACAAAAAGTAACTCAAAGTGGATCAAAGACCTAAATAAATATAAGAACTAGCACAATAAAGGTTCTAGATGAAAATGTAGGGAAACATCTTCAAGACCTAGTAATAGGAGGTAGCTCCCTAAATTTTATACCCAAAGCACAAGCAACAAAACAAAAAATAGATAAATAGGAACTCCTCAAAATCAAATGCTTCTGCACCTCAAAAGACTTTGTCAAAAAGGTGAAGAGGCAGCCAACTCAATGAGAGAAAATATTTGGAAATCACATATCAGACAAAGGTTTGATTTCCTGTATATACAAACAAATCATACAACTCAATGACAAATGAACAAACAACCCAATTATAAAATGGACTAAAGATATGAATAGGCATTTTTCTGAAAGGCAAATACAGATGGCTCAAAAGCACATGAAGAGATGCTCATTTTCACTGGCTATAAGGGAAATGCAGATCAAGATTACAATGAGATACTACCTCACACCTATAAAAATGGCTGCTATTAAACAAGCAGGAAACTATAAATGTTGGAGAGGATGTCGAGAAACTAGGACACTTATGCACTGGTGGTAGGAATGTATAATGGTGCAGCCACTATGTAAGACTGTTTGGTGGGTCCTTAGGAAACTAAATATCAAGTTGCCCTATGACCCAGCAATAGCACTACTTGGTATATACCCAGAAGAGCTGAAAAAAACGACACAGACATTTGCA
Organism: Myrmecophaga tridactyla; assembly: GCA_004026745.1. Classification (NCBI taxonomy): domain Eukaryota; kingdom Metazoa; phylum Chordata; class Mammalia; order Pilosa; family Myrmecophagidae; genus Myrmecophaga; species Myrmecophaga tridactyla. The sequence continues at coordinate 10,358 of PVIY010032792.1, forward strand.
CACCAATGTTCATAGCGGTATTAGTCACATTCACCAAAAGATGGAAACAAACCAAATGTCCATCAACAGATACGATGATCAACAAAATGTTGTATGTACATATGATGGAATAAATCACAGCAGTAAGACAAAATGACGTCCTGAAGCACATGACAAGATGAATGAGCCTTGAGGACATAATGCTGAGTGAAACTAGCCAGACACAACAGGATAGATGCTGTATGATTGCACTTTTATGACCAGCATAAACGTATTATCAGACGCTTATAATATAGAATATAGGGGACTTAGAGATACACAGAAGCTAGACATGAGTGAACTGTTAGCTAAGGAGGTTGAACTCCAATGTAAGGGAATAGATAGGAGCAAAGGTGATCCTTTAGTGGGTCTAGAAGTAATATTACCATATTGAAGATGAACAAGATTGAAAGTGTTTGTATTGACTTACATGTCCCACTGTCTCACACTAGAAATATGAATTAGTTCTCATAAGAATTACTTCAAAGATATGATTCTTGTATAAAGAGTGTTTAAGTCTAGGGTATGGGGGAAAACTACTATTGCAGGCTATGAACTATGTTCAAAAGGAAACCATCAGCACTACCACAGCAACAGCAAAGGTAAATAACGAGGTGAAGGACAAGAGTTAAGAGAAGGTTTAGATTTCCTATTTGGCAAGGGTGTGTGTGTTTTCTGTCTCTTAGGAACAATGAAATTATCTAAAATTGAGAATGTTGATGGACTGTGGACTTTGGGCCTTCTACATGATGCCTGATGAATGCAGGTGGCTGAAGGATGCACTGACAGAGAAGTAGATTGGCAAACGATGGTCTATACTTATGAATGAATGTTGTGCTGCTACAAAAAGGAACAATGTTGTGAGGCATGCAACAATATGAATGAACATGTGGGACATTTGCTAAGACAAAGTAAGTCAGAAACAAAAAAACAAGAATGGTATGGTCACCTTTAGAAAATGCTTGTAAGAAAACAGGCGCCTGGATTGTAAGCTTTTAGAGAACACACATTTTCTGGAGTGGTGATTATTATTTCTGGGTTTTGAGATGCTATTTTATATATATAACCTGATATTAAGAGATAAGAACAAAGCAGAACAGGTTGGGGTTAAAGTAATTCAGAACATAGGGGTAAAGAAGACAGTGTCTTTATTTTAGAACCATACAAACTCTTTGAGACCAATGGAAGAAAGGTTTATTTGATCTGGAACTGAAATTTTCTGTTAACGTATGATCTCATTCAACCTATCCATATAGCTCATTTGAACAACTGAAATACAGGAAGCACAGAATAAGAAAGAGGTCCTTTAATCCTGTATAGATGATTGTTATGCCTAGAAACATCCTAGAGTATATTAACCAGATAATCAAAAAGTATAGGCAAAGTCCCCTGAGGGAGGGGAGAAAGAATATGGAACTATTAAACCTTACCATCAGGGAATCCCCTGATACTGTATCAAACTTTACAGATACCCAAATCAATAGGCCATGCCCTCGATCAGGAGGCTTACTCTTGTGAAGCTTATGTAAGCAGCGGAGAAGCTTAGACTACCTATAGGCATGTCCAAGAGTTACTTCTGGAGGACCTCTGTTGTTGCTCAGATGTGGCCTCAGTCTCTGTAAACCCAACTTGGCAAGTGAAATCATTGCCCTCTCCCCTACATGGGACATGACATTCAGGGATGAAAGTCTCCTTGGCAACGTGGGAGATGATTCCCAGGATCATGGGATCAAAAATTACATCCTGACCACAAGGGGGAAAAGAAGTGTAATTAATAAAGTATCAGTGGCAGAGAGAGTTCAAATAGAGTCGAGAGGCTACTCTGCAGGCTGCTCTTACACAAACTTCAGGTAGACCTTGCTACCTGTCATAACCTCCCAACCCCCAACCAGGACCATTCCAGCCAATCCTAAAGAACACCTAGGGCAATAGGTAAGATTCCACAAAGGTTCAAGCCACTAGAGTAACTTTCCAGACATTTACAACCTCCAGATGGGTCCCTGGTGCAGATAACTCCTGAAACCTAGCCCAGCTTCTCCAGAACATCAGATAGTTCCATTTCCCTACCCCATATTAGTGACAGACCCTTTCAATATAAGAAATTTAGAATTGCCATAGCCCAAACAACCCTAAAGAGAGGTATGAAAAGATCAAAGGTGATGGTGGAATTATATATAGAAGATAGGACTTAACACAAATATGAATGCTGAATCATGAATTGTTATCTCTTTTAGTCTCCAGTATTTTAGAGCAACTAGAAGTAAAAACTTGAAATTGTGAAATTGTAACCCATGTCAAACTCTGAAGTATGTTCTACAACTAATTATGGTGCTGTGCTTTGAAAGTTATAGCTTTTTTGTATATACGTTATTGTTCACAAAAAAAGAAGGAAGAAAAAAGTCAACTGTGATGATAAAGAAGTATTTAAGCCCTCTAGCCTCATATATTCTGGAGAAGCTAGAAGGAAAAACATGAGCGGATCATATGGTATAGCCCATGACAAGCTCTGGGACCTGTCCTGTAACTGCTTGTTGAAGAGTGCTTTGAAAACTGTTGCTTTTTTATTTCTTTGCTTTGTATATATGTTATACTATACAATAAAAAAAGGTTAAAAAAATTATGTTGGGTTATTGTTTTAAGTAACCAAGTTTTACAAGAGTTTGTTAAACAGCAATAAAGAACCAGACTGGAGACGTGGGAGATATACAAAAGATGATGCCATTACCTTCCTGAAGAATGTCAGCACTCACTCTTCACTTCACTGACTCCAGTCCACCCTATCACAAGCTGCAAGCATCCCTTACAATCTTACTTAAGAGACTACCTCCTTCCTCTTACGGCCTTTCTACTTCCCTGAGTCAATTTTCTAGTGCACATAAAAGTCCAAGTTGTTGTTTAAATGCAGAAAAAAAATGGACATGCTGTAAATTTCGCCTGATTTTTGAAGTTATAACTATATGCATGTATCTGGTATATAACTGTAATTAAAATTAGAAAAAATAATCAATGTTGAAGATAGTATATGATTAACAGCAACAGCAAACTTCTGTATTTTAAAATTAAGTTTCAGAGCTTCTTTCCCAGCTTATATGAAATCAATCAATCATCCCAACAACAATAAAAGCTGAATACAAAGAGTAAATAAATCATAAAGCATCCAAGGCAGCCAGAACTTAAACTGCCAAGATCTAGAAATGAAGTAAAACACAGAGAGGTGGGCCCAAAAGTTTCCACCACTTTTGTCCTTGAGCAATTTTTTGATTCATAAGCAGAGTGACTGGCAGTCCAAAAGAAAGGGAAAGTTGAAAGCTTTTGGTTCAGTAGGTAAAGACAAAAATCAAAAACATCAAGGCCATGTGAACTTGAGAAGACCAATATCCTGGAGAAAAAAAGACAAATGCAGTTTATTCTATGCTGCTTCTCCCCTCAAGGTATAAACAGTTCCTAAACTGCATGGTTAAGAGACTGAAAAGCTAAGAATAAAAACAATGGTTAAGGAACTAAATAAGAAGCAGAACTATTAACAGCCTCAAGATTCCAGGGAGACAAAAACTGAATTTCATTCCCACCAAAGAGGAAGAGTCTTGGCAAACACCCTAGACTTTCCAGCAAAATTCTCAAGGGCTATAACCTAAAAATAATGGTAAACTGACAAAGAGACAAATCTTCAGAAAATCGCAAACCCACCTTCAAATTACTTGCTCCTAGATCATCTAACTGCGAGAAAATAAAGGAATGAATAAATAAGTAAGCAAGCAAATCCACTCTGGTGCAGATGTCATCATCCAGAGCCCAGAACTTCTACAATTTTTTTAATACAATGTCCAACATGATATTGTCCCACAGTTTTAAGAGCCAGCGCATGGTCATTAAAAGAAATACTTATGGTATTTCTGCTGGCAGAAGGATAACCATCTGCATTACTTTGTTAAGCTGCCAGAATGCAATATACCAGAAATGGAACAGCTCTTATAAAAGGGAATTTAATAATTTACAAGTCTACAGTTCTAAGGCTGAGAGAAAATGTCCAAATTAAGGCACCAACAAGAGTTTACCTCACTCAAGAAAGGTTGATGCCATCCAGAACATCTGGAGGGCATCTGGCTGGCTTCTGCAGGTCCCTTGCTCCTGGGCTCTGTTGCTTTCAGCCTCTGTTCCTGCGTGGGCAGAGGGGGGGTCTCTCACTTTGCTTCTCCAAGATGGCTTTCATCTCTTGGCATCCCTTGGCTCTCTCCAGGTTCTGGCTTGCTTAGCATCTCAGGGGAAGGCACATAGTAATGTCTGCTGGGTTCTGCCCATGTCTAGGCATCTACTCTCTCTGTTGGACTCCAAGCAACTCCAAACATCCACATCTCTGTCAGCTGTGTAGCAACTGTTCTCCAAGCATCTACACCTGAGGTTTTGCAAAAATATCTCTCCTTTTAAAGGACTCTAGTAAACTACTCAAGACCTATGTTGAATGGGTGGAGTCACATCTCCATCTAATCAAAAGATTACACCCACAATTGGGCACATCACATCTTCATGGAGATAACCTAATCAAAAGATCACACCCACAACTGGGAATGTTGCATCTTCGAGTAGCTAATACAATCGAAAGAGTTTCCATCTGTTTTAGTTTGTAAAAGCTGTCAGGATGCAATACACCAGAAACAGTTTTAAAAAGGGGAATTCATTAAATTGCAAGTTTACAGTTCTAAGGCTGTGAAAATATCCAAATTAAGGCAAGGCTATAAAAATGCCCAAACAAAGGCATCCAGGAAAAATACATTGGCTCAAGAAGGCCAATGACGTTCAAGGTTTCTCTCTCAGCTGGAAGATGCACATGGTGACGTCTGTAAGTTTCTTTCCAGGCTTCTTCAACAACTTCCCCAGGGGTATTTTCTTTATGCATCTACAAAGGCCTCTGGCTGTGTGGGTTCTGTTGGTTCTAAAGCGTTTTCCAAAATGGCTCCCTCTGAAAGGGCTCCAGTAAGCAACTCCACCTTGAATGGGTGGAGACACATCTCCATGGAAACCATTTAATCAAAAGTTACCACCCACCACTGAGTGGGGTCATATCTCCATGGAGACAATAAAAAAGATCCAACCCAGCAATACTGAATGAGGATCAAAGGACATGGCTTTTCTGGGATACATACCAGCTTCAAACCGGCACACTACCCCACAATATTGAGTAAGGATTAAAGGACATGACTTTTCTGGGGTACACGACACTTTCAACTAGCACACTCTCCCAGAGAGAAACATTAAAATGTAGTGTAGAACGAAGAGTCATGGAAAGATAAAAGAAGTGACTAAATCTAAATAACTGCAGACTGTACGATATTGTCTTATGCAGTTTAAAGAGAAACAGAATCAAAATACAAGACCATCATGGCATAAAAAAGCAGAATAGAATAAAAAGAGGTAAAGTATGCTAAAGTCCTCACATTTTCCATGAAATGGTATAAAAGTACTAATTTATACTCAAACTAATAAGTCAAGAGAACAAGCTAAAATTCTAGAACAACCCGTGAACAAAAAAATAAGATAATGTATAACAAACAACATATTGAGGGGAGTAGAAGAAGGGGAGGAAATAGATGAGATAAACAGAAAATAAATAGGAAACTGGTTAGTTAAACCCAAGTTTATCAGTGATTACGAAAAGTATAAATGAACCATTGGGTCAATAAAAGGCAAAGACAAAACTCATAAATATGCTGCTGGGTTTAGCATAAGGATAGACAAATACTTCAATGTAACATAGTAGGACATCCAGAAACAGATGATCCATACAAATACAATCACTCTATATTAAAAAGGATAAGACAGCAGTGCACTGGTGAAATGTTTTTTCAATGAATAGTGCTGGGTCAATTATTTATCATGTGGAAACAAAATGAATTTGGTCCCTCAACTCGTACCATATACAAAAATCAACTGCAGATAGATTGTAAATATAAATGTGAAAGACAAAAACATAAAACTTCTAGAAGAAAACGTAGGAGAATAATTTCATGACCTTGAGATATGGTAAGATTTCTTAAATGGAACACGAAAACACAAAGAATGAAAGAAAAATTAACTGGATTTCACTAGAAGTCATGACTTAACGTCATCAAAAGATTCCATTAAAAGTGAAAAGCATATCACAGAGTGAGAAAGACATTAGCAATACATATATCTGACAGAGGACTCATAGAGCGCATAAACTCTTAGGAAATAGGCAAAAGGCTTGTACAGGCACTTCAAAAGGGCAATCTAAGATGCTAAACACAGAAAAAGGCATTTAAACTTAAAAACCATCTGGTATATGTAAATTAATACCACAAGAAGAGACTATCATATAGAATGGCCAATATTTTAAAAGCTGATATCACACATTGGTGAAGATGTGGAGCAATTAGAACTCTCACACATGGCTGACAGCAATGTACAGCTATAACCACTCTGGAAGTCTTGTCTGCAGTATCTGGTTAAGCAGATATAAACATTATAAACATACCCATTCCAAGGTATATATTCACAGAATTGCATACATTTGTGCACTGAAATATACACGCAAGAAAAGTAATAGCATTATTATTAATAATAACCAAAATCTGGAAAAACACCTAAATGTCCTTCAACAGTAGAATGGATAAATTGTAGTTTATTTGTACAGTGAAATATTACACACTTATGAAAATAAATTACTACCATATGCAACAACACAAATGTATGGTTCCAGTCATATAAAGTTCAAATACCTAAAAAAACCTTTAGTATTGGAAGGGACACAAGTGAGGTAACATTTTTCTTCTTGATCTAAAGGATAGTTACATAAGTGTGCTCATTTTGTAGAAATTCACAAGTTTCCACACATAGGAATTAATGATTTATATACTCTTCTGTATTATGTTATATTTAAATTTAAAAGATTACCCAAAAATTCAGCCTCAAAAAAACATACATATTATTAGCAGGTTTTCATGAGTTAAAATATTAAGAGTTGTACTGCCAAACTTACCAACTGCTGTGTCACCATCTAACAAATTGTCATCTTCAGAAGTTTGAAAGTCCATAATAACACCTGCTCCATCTAAAAGTTCCTCATCACTACTTGCACTTGTTATACTGTTGTAGCTGTTTCTATAGTAGCCTCTATGGAACAGCTGCTCAGACTCCATTTAGCTGTCTGATTATCTGAAGAAAGGGAAAAAAATGGATTTAACATTTCCCCAACATATAATAATAAAAATTATCTAGTTTAACATCACAAAAGGAAACTTAAATGATCTCTGTATTAAAAAAAACACTAACTGCTAACTATTACATTAAGTAATAGGGGTGATTTAATAACAATTCTCACTATGCAGCTGTATGAAGAATGTCTTCACGTAGTGCTGTAAAACAACCTCCAAGATCAACTGTTAATAAACATAAAGTACAGAAACGCACTTACGGCATACTACAATTTATGTGGTTGGATTTTTTTGCTTTGTTTTTCCTCAAAAAGAAAAAGGGAAAAAGAGGAAGAATTATAGGACATAACTGCTTGCAGATGTACAGACTGTCTCTGGAAGGCTTTCCAACCAAGTGGTAATAATGGGTCCCACAGGGAAGGGAAGAGAGTGGTTGAAATACCAGAGCTAAAAGGAAACTTTTTACTGTATAATTATTTGCCCCTTTTGACTACTTTACCAGGTGCAAGAAGTACTTATCATTTAATTAATATTTTAATTAAAAAGTTTTTAATATTATTTTCATTCTCTTTTCGTCATTTTAAAATTTAAATATCCTGTGCCTCATTCTCTCTAAGCCCAACTCTGCAAGTGAAACTGTTGCCCTCTCCCCTAGGTGGGACATGACATCCAGGGGTGAAAGTCTCCCTGACGATATGGGAGGTGACTCCCAGGGATGAATCCAGACCTGGCACCATGGGATCAACAATTCCATCCTGACGAAAGGGGGGAAAGAAGTGTAACTAATAAAATATCAGTGGCACAGAGAGTTCAAATAGAGTCAAGGGGCTACTCTGCAGGTTGCTCTTACTCAAGCTTCAGTTAGTCCCTGTTACCTATCACAACCTGCCAACCCCCAACCAGGACCATTCCAGCCAATCTTAAAGAACACCTAGGGCAATATATAAGATTCCACAAGGGTTCCAGCCACTAGAGTAACTTTCCAGAAACCTACAACCTCCAGATGAGTCCCTGGTCCAGATAAGTCCTGAAACACAGCCCAGCCTCTCCAGAACATCAGAGAGTTCCATCTCCCTGCCCCATATTAGTGACACACCCTTCCAATATCAAAAATTTAGACTTGTCATAGCTCAAACACCCCTAAAGAAAGGGACAGAAAGATGAAAGGGGATGGTGGAGTTATACAAAGAAGATAGGATTTAACAAATGCTTATGAATGCCGAATCATTAAATCGCTATCTCTTTTAGTCTCCAGTATTTTAGAACAGTTTTTAGAAGTAAAAAACCTAAAATTGTAGAATTGCAACCCATGTCAAACTCTGAAATATGTTCTACAACTAATTGTGGTACTGGGCTTTGATATTTATAGCTTTTCGGTATATATGTTATTTATCACAAAAAAAGAAGGAAAAAAGTCAATTGTGATGATAAAAAAAATATTTAAGCGTTCCCGCCTCCTATATTCTGAAGAAGCTAGAAGGAAAAATATGAAAGGATCGTATGGTAGCCCATGACAAACTCTGGGATCTGTCCTGTAACTACTTGTTGAAGAGTGCTTTGAAAACTGTACTTCGTATATATGTTACATTATACAATAAAAAAGTTAAAAAAAAAAAACCTATTGCTTTTTTATTTCTTAGCTTTGTATATATGTTATATTATACAACAAAAAGTTAAAAATAAAAAAAAATTTTAATCTCCAAGGCCCATGGTCAAACATCAGTCATGGAAAATATGATATAGGTAACGATTTTCATTTTTCTTCAGGGAGTAAAACCAAGCATATTGGTTGTTCTTACTGATTATTTTCTTTTTTTTTAATATGCTGTATGGTGAGGCCACATTTCATTATTTTTTCATGTGAGTATCCCGTTATTGCAGCACCATTTGTTGAATTTTTGTTTTTGTTTTTGTTTGTTCTGCTTGCTTATTTTTGGGGAAGTGCATGGACACGGAATTGAACCAAGGTCTCCCGTACGGCAGGCAAAAATTCTACCACTGAACTACTCTTGCACCCCTTACTGACTATATTCTAAAAACAGTATAACTCCTAAATAGTTTTTTTTTAATGTCTACCTCCTTGTTCAATACCAGAATCAGAGTTCAACAATAAATACGGTGACATTAATAAAAAAGATTTCTGGGATTTGAAAGATACAAAGTCATTAAAGCAGTCAAAACAGAACTAAGCCTTTTAAAACAACACTTACTAGATATGCCATAAAAGTACATACAGAAAATAAAAGATAAAAGAATGGATTTAAGCATACACTAATTCTAACCATAACTACTGAATAATTGGAATTTTTAATGATAATCTCTTGCTCTCAGTAAATTTTCATTTTGCACATGGAAAAAAATAACCTCAGAGAGATATAATAATTAAAAATTATTAGTAAACCTTTTACAGTTCTTATTAGAAAAACAAGATATTACTGATAATAACAATGTTCTTAACAGAATTACTACATAATATAAATTTCCTAACTTAAAGACCATTTTGGAGATGAAGTTTTAAGAGTTCCTTGAGAACATCTCTATATTCTCAGTATCTGCACAGTGACCTATATTGTACATTGTGGGCATTAAATGTCAAATTGTTTATTCAATAAATGAGGTCAAAAAGAGAAATTCTCTCTACAACAATATTAATCTCATTTTGGGGAAATAACCAGAAAAAAGCATATAAATTACTGTTTTGCAATTTTATCATTTTATAATTATCCTAGATTTCCAAAGATACTCTATTATAATATACTGAGATTTCCTAGAATGGTTAATTAAAGCAAGAGTTTAACGTTTAAGTACATGTCATGTTAAGATAGAAAAGTATGAACATAATTATTTATGCTAAGAGCTTTGTAGTATCATAGGAGCAACCAAATTAACTATAGCTGTTCCTGAATAAATAGCCAAAGGGCTTCTTTTAAAAAATTAGCATTAACTGAGAATCATTTTAATTTTAAAGGATCAAAGCACACATGCCAAGATTTTCCAAATAGAGGCATTCTGTTCTTCACTTCTTTACACAATGATGATACACATAAAAACACACATCCATGACCGTTTGCCAAAAGCTTCAAAGCACTGAGAAATTTATTTAAAATAATTAAACTTTCAGTAGATTGGGACTTCAATCAGCAAGTTTCAATATATTTTCTCCAATTTATTCCTAAAAGTTTCTCAAAAAACCATTAAGTAATCATTAGAAACCTAATTCTTTCAAACTTAATAGTTTGAAATTTAAAAATTAATTTCACTAATACCTCTTGAAACGTCTAGACTCCAGCCCTTTCTTTAAAACAAAAGCACCCCACTCTGTTCCAAATAAATTAAACTTAAACCAGTATAGGTTATTATTTCTATAAATGCAATCCCCCAAAACAAAAACAAACAATAAACTCTTATTCTTAACCCAGAAACCTACAGAGCTGGACCATCTGTTTCAGGAGGAAGCCACTAGCCACATATTACTAATGAGTCCTTGAAATGTGGCCAGTCCAAATTACGATGTACTGTAAGTGTAAAATATTGACAGGATTTCTAAGACTATATAAAAAAGAATGTCAGTCCCGGTACCTGCCCATGTAAAAAAAAAAAAAAAATCAAATATTTTGTTAATAATTTTTATATTAAAAAAAGTAAAGAAAAAGTAATTTTTATATTAATTGTATGTTGAAATAATATTTTAGATACATTGGGTCAAACAAAATATATTATTAAAACAAATTTCATCAGTTCCTTTTTATCTTTTTTTAATGTGACTTCCAGACAATTTAAAATTACATAAGTGGCTCACATTTGCAGCTCACACATTTCTACTGAATAGTGCTGCTATAAAATATTCAAAATTCTATATTAGCATAAAGGAAATACAACAGAAGAAAATCTGGGTATCAGCGCTAAAATTTTTTAGGTTCCAAATTAACTCCAAGGCTTCCCTGCAAAAGGCTATTTCCATAATGCAGCAACAGAAATTGTGTATATCTGAAAAAATAAAGAAAACAATAATGCAAAGTCACCTTTTAAAATTGTGTGTGTGTGTGTATATACACATACACATTATCCACATATTTTAAAACCATCTCAAAACATTTTAACAGATATGTAGTAGCTTATGAGCAAGGTTATAAGGATTAAAAATAATCTATGAGAATCTGCAGGGATAAGCCCTGGTCTACAGCAGTGAATTTCTAAAATGATCTATGTATAATCACCTTGCCCCTCCTCCTATCACCTTCCTCCCCCTTGGGATCTCCACACTGAAGCCAGAATGGTCTTTTCAAAAAGCAACTCTTACGATGCTCACCTTCCACACAGGAGACCCGGGTTCGATTCCCGGAACAGGCACCATCCCCAAAACAAAGCAAGTCTGATCAGTATTCCTTCCCCATGCCATATGTTAAAACATTTTAATCATTTCCTCCAGCTCTTAGGAGATAAACTCTTTAACATGGCAGAAAAGCCCAATGTGTTCTGGCCTCCACCTAATTCACTGGCTTCATTCTGCAGCATGCACTTGCTTGTAGTACTCCAGACTCACGGATCATTCATTATCTCAGTTCTACCTAAGTCCTTCTTCCTGACTTAGGGTCTCTGTTATTTCCTATGCCTAGAACATATTCTCTTCTCTTAATCTAATTAATTTCTCACTCATTCTTCAGACTTCACATCAAGTATCTCTCTATTTATTAAACAAACTCTTAAGCAGAGCTTATTATATGCTAGGCAATATTCTAAGCACTTTATGAATATTAACTTTTTTAATATTTGTATTAAATACAATTACAACCCTAGGGCTTAGGTACTAAAGTACTATTATTATCACTATTTATTAGATGAGAAAACTGAGGTGCAAAGAGTATAAACTTGCCCTAAATCATGCAGTTAGTAAGGAAAGCCTCCCTGACACACTTACTACCTGAGTTAAATCCTCCTTGACCAAGTCAAATTTTCTCATTTTAGCTCTTATAAATACATTTCTCTTTTATAGCACTTATCACAGTTATGACTTTATACTTTATTTATGTGATTTTTTTGGTTGTCTGTCTTCCCTCCAAGAATGTTTCATGACATCTGGTACTGTGTCAACTTTGTTCAACACTGCATATTCAATGGTTAGCATAGTACCTGTCACATATTCGGTGTTCAATTAATTTTAAATTGAAGTTTAATTAAATTTTTTTATTTTGAGGTTAACTGCAGTTTCACATGCAGTTGCTATAATAAATAATAAAGAGATTTTGTGTACTGTATACCCAGTTTCCACCAATGGGAACGTCTTGCAACACATAATACAGTGTCATAACCAGGATACTAACATTGATATAGTCAAGATCCAGAACATTTCCATCACCACAAAGGTCCCTTGGGTTGCCCTTTTATAGCCATACCTACTTCCCTCTCATCCCCATCCTCTTCTTAATCCCCAGCAACCCATACTCTGCTCTCCTTTTCTACAGTTGTGTCATTTAAAGACTATTATATAAGTATAAATGGAATCATACGGTATGTAATCTTTTGAGGTTAGCTTTTGGCACTCAGCCTAATTCTCTGGAGATTCATCCAGGTCCTTTATGTACCAATAGTTCTTTCTATTTTATTGCCGACTAGTATTTCATCACAAGGATATACCACAGTTTGTTTAACCATTCACCCACTGAAGAACACCTGGCTTGTTTCTAGGTTTTGGCTATTATGAACAAAACTGCCATGAATATTCATGTAGAGGGTTGTGTGTGAACGTAAGTCTTAATTTCTCTGGGATAAATGTGCAGGAGTGTAATGGCTGAGCCATTCGGTAGGTGCATGTTTCATTTTTCAAGAAATTGCTGAATTTTTAAAGAGTAGTGCTGCAGAAGTCAAGGACATGCCCAGCAGCCATCTCCTAACACTCACCTAACCCCTCCTTTTCTTTATGTGCACATTTTTCGATATGTTTCCATTCCACCACCTTGAGGAGACAGTAGCTCTAATGGAACTGCCTGACCAGAAAAAGCAGCCTCAGACGCTTGCCAGGGAGGGAACTCTGCACAAAGGTGGCTTCATACATGCTTTTTATTCAGTGGCAGGCCCCCTCCCAATGGAGTATATAAATAACCAACACTTAAACAGCCAGGATCTCTTCTCTCTAGCACAAAGCAGGACATGCAGAGTAGCTATCCACTGATCCTAACACAAGCAGTTAGGATCACTAACTGCGTTCTCCCTGGGAGACTGGGCATGGATGGGATCTCTTTCCTTGCTCTTTTGGACCCTTGGTAATAAAGAAGTCATTTGCTGAAAGTTTCTGTTGTGTGTGAGCCTGTGTTCCCACTAGGTACCAAGTAGCCATACCATTTTACAATTCTCACCAGCAACGTATGAATAACCCAGTTTCTCCACATTCTTGTCAGCATTTGGTGCTATCACTACTTTTATTTTAGCCGTTCAGATAGGTGTGTGGTGAGACCTCATCGCGATTTTTGGCACATCAATGTCAAATGATGTTGAACATCTTTTTATGTACTTATTTGCCACCTGTATAGCCTCTTTGGTAAAATATCTCTTCATATCCTTTGCCCATTTTCGAACTGGACTTTTTTTTTTTTAATACTGTTGAGTTTCAAGAGTTCTTTTCATATTCCAGATCCTAGTCCTTGGTCGGGTATGTGGTTTACAATTATTTTACATCTGAGTCCATGATCTGTTCTAATTTTTGTAAAAGGTGTAAAATTTAAGTCTGGATTCTAATTGTCCTTTTTTTTTTTTTTTTGCCTGTAGATGTCCAAATGCTCCAGCACCATTAACATATCTTTTCTCCACTGAGCTTTTTTACATCTTTGCCAAAATCTGCTGGGTATATTTGTATGGATCTATTTCAGGGTCGTCTGGTCTCTTTCTTTGACCTACGTGTCTATACCTATATCAATAACACAGTCTTGGTAACTATCAAATAAGGTATAAAATAACTCTTGAATTCAATTAGAGTTCTTAATTTTAATTCTTCTTTCTCAAAATTGTTTTAGATATTCTAGTCCTTTGTCCCTCCATATAAACCATAGCATAATCTTATTTATATCTACAAAAAAAGCTTCAATTAATATTTATAATATGAATGAATAGTCTATTTGGAAGTTGAATGAATGATGTGTGTCTTTATGGAATTGGTCTGAGAACTCAAATTCAACTAGAACTAAAGTGAATTAATATTTGCCCCAAACTTTCTTTTATCCTTCTTTCTTTATCTTAGTTTACAGGACACCATCTAACTAGTGACCAAAGCTAGTTTTCAGAGTCATTTATTTATTCAGTTATTATTCACTGAGCACCTAATATGTACCAGACACAAAGCCAGGTGCTGGAATAATGAATAAGATACTTCCCAAGGTAGTGAAGGTACTAGATAGAAATAACTGCAGCATTGTATGCTAAGCACCACATGAGAGGCAAATGTAAGGCATCTGATAGCACTGAGCAGTAAGCAATGCTGCCTGGGAAAGAAACTATGGAAATTTAATAGAGGGGCTGTTTAATCTAAGTCTTGATGGATGAGGATGAGTTAACTAGGCTAAATATGAGGTGAAAAGTCAATACAGGCAGGCACACAATTTAAGTGAAATAACACACAGAAGCATAAAATAAAATCTGCTGAGGTAGCTTATATATGAAATAAGGGTCCGGGGAATAGTTAGAAGGTGGACACAAGCCAAATCATGAAGAGAGGGGCTCTAATGTCACGCTAAGGAATTTACACACTCATCTATAGTCATGAGAAATCATTAACAGTTTTAAAAAGAGAAACGACATGTTAAAATACATAAATTTTAATAAACCAATGCTATCAACAGTGTGGAAGACAGATTAGAAGGGCAAGAGACTGAAGGACTAAAAGATAGGGAGAGGAGTTAGGCGAAAATAGATGCTCATAGAAGAGAGAAGATTTTTGAGAAATATTTAAGAGAATCTGGTAGCTAATAAAATACACATATAATGTAAAAAGATATCATCTGTAACAAGTACAAAAAAAGGTGGGGGAGCAGGGGGGTATAGGAACAATGTATGTGTATGCTACTGAAGTTAAGTCCACATCAAATCAAGTATGACTGTTATAGACTTAGGACGACAAATTTTAACCAAATGGTAGCCACAGAGAAAATATATCAAGATAGAAATGCCCAGTAACTCAAAATGATATAATACAAGAAATGAAATAAATTTAAAAGCATTACTAGAAAAACTGAGGGTCAGAAAAGATCTAAGACTTAAAAAGATAAAAATAGCAAAATGGCAGAAGAAAGTCATGCATTATCAGTAGCTACTTTTAATCTAAATGAATTGAACTCTCCAGTCAAAAGGAAAAGACTGGCAGAATGGATAAAAAAGCATAACCCAACTTCATGCTGTCTATAAGAAACTCACCTTAAATTCAAAGACATAAGTAGATTGAAAGTAAAAGGATGGAAAAAAAATATCTATCAACTAAAAGAGAGCTGGGGTAGCCATACTGATATCAGAAAAAACAGACTTTAACTCAAAAATTGTTACAAGAGATAAAGAAGGCCATTACATACTGATAAAGGAGTCAATTCAACAAGATATAACTAGTGTAAATACATATGCACCTAACATCAGAGTCCCAAAATATATGAAGAAAACACTGTCAGATTTGAAGGGAGAAATAGGTGATTCTATTTTGACAGAATGTGGTGTATGGAAGAAGACTTCAATACACCACTTTCAATAACGGACATAACTTCTACAAAGACGATCTATAAGGAAATAGAAGACTTGAATGACACTCTAAACCAACTAGATTTAATATATATCGAACACTTCAACCTACAGCAGAATACATATTCTCCTCTAGAGTATATTAACCGTGATCCAAGACAGACCATATAAGTTTGGTCACAAAGCAAAGCTCAAATTCTAAAATACTGACATCATACAATGACTCTTCCCCAGCAACAATGGAATGAAGCCAGAAATCAATAAAAGAGGGAGAAATGAAAAATTCACAAATATGTGGAAATTAAACAACTTACACAACCAATGGGTCAAAGAAGAAATCACAAGGGAAATTAGGAAATATCTTGAGACAAATGAAAATGAAAATGTAACATATCAAAACATAAGGGGTGGATGGACTACGGTGGCTCAGCAGGCAGAGTTCTTGCCTGCCATGCCAGAGACAGGGTTCGATTCCTGGTGCCTACTCATGCAAAAAAAAAACAAACCCAACTTAAGGGGTGCAGTTCGCTTCTCAGAGCCTGCCCATGCCAAAAAAAACTTAAGGGGTACAGCAAAGGTAGTGTAGAGAAGAAAATTAATAGCTCTAAATGCTTACATTAAAAAAGATGAAGCCCTCGGAGGGAAAGGAGAAAAATAGTAAACCTTACCATCAGGGAATCCCTTGATACTGTGTCAAACTTTAGGGACACCCAAATCAATAGGCCATGGCCTCGATCATGAGGCTTACTCTTGTGATAGATATGTAGGTAATGGAGAAGCTCAGACTACTAGAGGCATGCCTAAGAATTACTTCTGGAAGACCTCTGTTGTCACTCAGATGGGGTCTCAGTCTCTCTAAGCCCAACTCTGCAAGTGAAATCACTGCCCTCCCCCCTATGTGGGATATGACATCCAGGGGTGAAAGTCTCCCTGGCAACGTGGGAGATGACTCCCAGGGATGAATCCAGACCTGGCACCATGGGATCAGCAATTCCATTCTGACCAAAAGGGGGAAAAGAAGTGTAACTAATAAAATATCAGTGGCACAGAGAGTTCAAATAGAGTCAAGAGGCTACTCTGCAGGTTGCTCTTATGCAAGCTTAAGTTAGTCCTTGTTACCTATCACAACCTGCCAACCCCCAACCAGGACCATTCCAGCCAATCCTAAAGAGCACCTAGGGCAATATGTAAGATTCCACAAGGGTTCCAGCCACTAGAATAACTTTCCAGAAATCTACAACCTCCAGATGGGTCTCTGGTCCAGATAACTCCTGAAACCTAGCCCAGCTTCTCCAGAACATCAGAGAGTTCCATCTCCCTGCCCCATATAAGTGACAGACCCTTTCAATAAAGGAAATTTAGAATTGCCATAGCCCAAACACCCCTAAAGAAAGGGATGGAAACATCAAAGGGATGGTGGAGTTACACAGAGAAGATAGGATTTAACAAATGAGTATGAAAGCTGAATTATTAAATTGCTATCTCTTTTAGTCTCCAGTATTTTAGAGCAGCTAGAAGTAAAAACCTAAAATTGCGAAATTGTAGCCCATGTCAAACTCTGAAATATGTTCTACAACTAATTGTGGTGCTGTGTTTTGAAATTTATAGCTTTTTTGTGTATATGTGTTGCTCACCAAAAAAGAAGGGAAAAAAATCTATTGTGATGATAAAAAAATATTTAAGCCCTCTAGCCTCCTATATTCTGGATCAGCTAGAAGAAAAAAATATGAGAGGATCGTATGGGTAGCCCATGACAAACTCTGGGATCTGTCCTGTAACTACTTGTTGAAGAGTGCTTGGAAATTATTGTATTTTTATTTCTTTTTTTTTTAACTTTTTTTATTAATTAAAAAAATTAACAAAAAAACATTAAGATATCATTCCATTCTACATATACAATCAGTAATTCTTAATATCATCACACAGTTGCATATTCATCATTTCTTAGAACATTTGCATCGATTTAGAAAAAGAAAAAGACAACAGAAAATGAAATAAAACGATAATAGAGAAAAAAAGATTATACATACCATACCCTTACCCCTCGCATTCATTTACCACTAGCATTTCAAGCTGAATTTATTTTAACATTTGTTCCCCCTACTATTTATTTTTATTCCATATGTTCTACTCTTCTGTTGATATAGTAGCTAAAAGGAGGATCAGACACAAGGTTTTCACATTCACAGAGTCTCATTGTGAAAGCTATATCATTGTTCAATCATCATCAAGAAACATGGCTACTGGAACACAGCTCTACATTTTCAGGCAGTTCCCTCCAGCCTCTCTGCTACATCTTGAACAACAAGGTGATATCTAATTAATGCATAAGAATAACCTCCAGGATAACCTCTCAACTCTGTTTGGAATCTCTCAGCCATTGACACTTGGTCTCATTTCACTCTTCCCCCTTTGGT
>PVIY010032793.1:0-28678 GCA_004026745.1 Myrmecophaga tridactyla
TTCAGCACCTTGCAATAATGACAATCCTTTGTTCTTCCTCATGCAAAAGCATTTTTAAGATTTGTACATTGTGCATTTCACTATTATTATACACTCCAGGCATTCTGGATTATACCATCTCGATCTTTAACATCTATCTTTCTTTCTGATTTCATTTATGTCCCCAGCCCTCCTCCCTCTATCATTCTCACATGCAGCTGTGTTTGCTGATTTTGTCTATGAAACAGGCAGACTACCTACTCCAGGGCAGCTAAGAGGATCAGATGAGATAATGTACAAAAAGCTCTGAACAACAGTACCTGGCACACTGCTGTTGCTACAGTAAATATTAGGTATTGGTACTTTAAATTCATTGAATAGGTGTTATGTGTTGAATGCTTGGCATTTATTATCTTATTTAACATTTATAGCAATACTATGCAGAAGATTCTATTCTTGTTCACATTTCACAGAAAAGAAAACAGAGGTTTAGAGGGTTTTAAAAGTGTGGCCAAGGTCGCACTGTTGGGAACAGAAATGGGGTTGAAACTCAGGAAATCTGACTCAGGAGCTGATTTTTGCATAATTACAACATTGCTCTCTTTCTTGCTCTCTCCCTGCTCCTACCTCTTTCTTACCTTCTTTATAATGAAATATATCTATGATGTTGTACAACTTGAAATCGCAAAACTCATAACAGCCCTGTCATTGTTAAAACCTAAGGATTGAACACCAAACAGGATAAACTTGCAGAAAAATATACCCTGTCACGTACTGATCAAACTATCTAAAGCACAGGACAAGGAAAGCATTCTAAAAGCTGCAAGAGAAAATAATGTATTATCTACAAGGGAGTCTCAATTAGGTTAAGTTCCAATTTTTCATCAGAAACCATAGAGACAAGAAGGTAGTAGGTTAAAGTGCTGAAAGAAAACAGTTACTAACGAATTTTATAGCTGGTGAGACATTCTTTCAAAAATGAGGAAAACATTCCTCATTTATCTGGGAATTGAAACATTCCCAGATAAAGAAAAGCAGAGGGAGTTCATCACCACTAGATCTGCTCTACAAGCAATGCTAATGGGAGTTATTCAGACTGAAAGGAAAGGACTCTAGACAGTAGTTCAAAGTGGCACAGAGAAGTAAAAATCTCTGGTAAAGATTACCACTTGGGTAAATATAAATGCCAGTATTATTGTATTGTATTTTTTGGTATGTAATTTCACGTATTACTTCTGACAAGTGCAAAAATGCAAATGCATGAAAAGTAATGCTAAATCTATGGATTTGAACAAACAATGTACAAAGATATAATTTGTAATAAGTACAAAAAAACGTGGGGGATGGAGGGGCATGGGAACATTGTATGTTGTGATATTGAAGTTATTAGTATCAAATCAAATACGATTGCTGTATATTAAGGATGTTAATTTTTAGCCCCATGGTAACCACAAGGAAACTACATGAAAAATATATCCAGATTGAAATGAGAAGGGATTCAAGATGGTACAATACAAAAAAAATAAAAAATTATGAAAGTAGAGACTAATAGATAAATTAAGGGACAAACTAGATGTAAGGCTTAGATAGCAAAGATGGCAAAATGGCAGAAGAAAGTCCTGCATTATCAGTTCTGGCTTTGAATATAAATGAGCTGTGTATGTTTTAGGTTGTATATATGCTACGAGAACAAAAATTTTTTTTAAAATGTAACTAGGTTAAACTCTCCAGTCAAATGGCAGAGATTGGCAGTACGGATAAAAAAACATTGACCCAACAATATGCTGCTTACAAGAGACTCACTTAAATTCAAAGACATAAGTAAGTTGAAAGTGAAAGAATGGTGGGAAAAAGTATCATGCAAGTAGTAAGCAAAAGAGAGCTGGGTTGGCTATGCTAATGTCAAACAAAAATTGACTTTAAGTCAAAAGCTGTTATGAGGGACAAAGACAGTTATTATATATTGATAAAAGGGTCAATTCAACAAGAATATATAACAATTATAAATATATATGCACCTAACAGGAGATCCCCAAAATATATGAAGCAAATAGTGACAGATGTGAAGGGAGAAATAGATGGTACTACATTATCAGCAAGAGACTTTAACACACTGTGTTCAATAATAGATAGAACATCTAGACAGAAAATCAATAAGAAACCACAAGACTTGAACAACACTCTAAACCAAATAGACCTAACAATATATATAGAACACTTCACCTAACAGCACTAGAATATACATTCTTCTCATGTGTGCATGGATCATTCTCCAGGACAGACCATATGAAATGTCACAGATAATTTCAAAAATATTGAAGTCATACAATGAATCTTTTCTGACCACAATAGAATGAAACTAAAAAAAATCAATAACAGGGAGAAATGGAAAATTCGTTAAGTATGTAGAAATTAAACAACAAACTCTTAAACAACCAGTAGGTTAAAGAGGAATTCACATGGGAAATTAGGAAATATCTTGAAGTTAATGAAAATGAAAATACAACATACCAAAACTTACAGGCTGCAGCCAAAGCAATACTGAGAGGGATTTATAGTTTTATATAATTCATAGTTCTAAATGCTTACATTAAAAAAGAATAAAGATTTCAAATGAGAGACCTAACCTCAAAACTAGAAAAAGAAGGGCAAACTAAACCCAAAACTAGGAAAAGTAGGGAAATAGCAAAGATTAGAGCAAAGATAAGTGGAATAGAGAATAAGGAAAAGACAGACTTCAGAAAACCAAAAGTTGTTTTTTGAAAAGAATAAAACTGACAAACTTTTAGCTAGACTGATGGAGAAAAAAAAGAAAACAAATGACTAAAATCAGAAATGAAAAGGGGGACATTGCTACCACCCCCACAGCAATAAAAACTATGTGAGGATACTATGAACAACAAATTAGATAGCCTAGATGAAACAGATAAATTCCTAGAAACAAACTACCTACACTCACTCAAGAAGAAATAATAGATCTCAACAAACCAGTAATTAGGAAAGAAATTGACTATGTAATCAAAAATCTCCCAAAAAAGAAAAGCCCAGGACCAGATGTCCTCACACAGAAATTTAACAAACATTCCAAGAAGAATGAACACCAATCATGTCCAAACTCTTCTAAAAAACTGAGTGGGAGAGAACACTTTCTAATTCATTCTTTGAGGCCAACATTACCCTCATACCAAAGCTAGACAAAGATATCACAAGAAAAGAAAATTACAGAACATTATCTCATGCATATAGATGCAAAAATCCTCAACAAAACACTAGCAAACCAAACCTACAGCATATCAATACGATTTTATATCATGATTACATGAAATTTATCCCAGGTATGCAAGGGTGGTTCAATGTAAGACAATTCATGTAATATAGCACATTAACATAATGAAGAAAGAAAATCCACATGATCATCTCAGTTGATACACAAAAGGCATTTGACAAAATCCAGCACCCCTTCTTGATGAAAATACTTGGGAATCTTGGAATAGAAGGAAACTTCCTCAACCTGATAAAGGGTATATATATATAAAAAAAACATAGCTGACATCATATCCAGTGGTGAAAGACTGAAAGCTTACCCTCTAAGATCAGGAACAAAACAAGGGTGCCAGAGTCACCACTGTTATTTGACATTGTACTGGATGTTCTAGCCAGAGCACTTAGCAAGAAAAAGAAATAAAAGGCATCCAAATTAGAAAGGAAGAAGTAAAACTTTTCCTATTTGCAGATGACTTGATCCTATATTCAGAAATTCTGAAAAATTCACAGCAAAGCTCCCATAGCTAAGAAATGAATTCAGCAGAGTGGTAGGGTACAAGAGCTACACCCCCAAATCAGTAGTGTTTCTATACACTAGAAATGAAAAATTGGAAGAAGGACTCAAGAAAAAAATTCCATTCACAATAGAAACTAAACGGATCAAATTCCTAGGAATAAATCTAACCAAGAACATAAAGGGCTTGAACGCAGAAAACTACAAAATGTTGCTACAAAAAAAAAAAAAAAATTCAAAGAAGACATAACTGAATGGAAGGACATTCCGCATTCATGGATTGGAAGACTAAATTTTTTTAAGATGTCAATTCTACCCAAAGCGATTAACAGATTCAACACAATCCCAATAAAAATTCCTACAACCTTCTTTTGCAGAAAAGGAAAAGTCGATTATCAAATTTATATGGTAGGGTAAGTGGCCCTGAATAGCCAAATCCATCTTGAAAAAGAATAACTAAGTTGGAGGACTCACTCTTTCTAATCTTAAAACTTATTATAAAGCCACAATAATCAAAGCAACGTGGTACTGACACAGGACTGGCATATAGACCAGTAGAATCAAATCGAGAACTCCAAAATCAATCCTCACATTTATGCCCAACTGATTTTGACAGGGGGGCAAAGACCACTCAATTGGGAAAGAATGGTCTTTAAACAAGTGGTACTGGGAAAATTGGGTGTCCATATACAAAAGAATGATGGGGGACCCCTACTCACACCATTTGCAAAAAACAACTCAAAATATTTATCAAAGACCTAAATATACAAGCCAGAACTATCAACTCCTATAAGTAACAAAAGAGAAAATAGATAAATGGGACCTTATCAAAACTAAAAAGTTTTGTGCATCAAAGGACTTTATCGTGAAAGTAAAATGGCAGCCTATAAAATAGGGGAAAATATTTGGAAAACATATTCCTGATAAGGGTTTAATATCTGGAACATACAAAGAAATCCTTCAATTCAACAATAAAAATATAAACAACCTAATTTAAAAATGGGCAAAAGACTTGAATAGACATATCTCCAAGAAAGGTAAACAAGTGGTCACAAAGCACATGAAAAGATGCTCAACATCATTAGCCATTAAAGAAATGCAAATTAAAACTACAATGAGATATAATACCCACTAGAATGGCTATTATGTAAAAAAAAAAAACAGAAAATTTAAAGTATTGGAGAGGATGTAGAGAAATAGGAACACATTCATTGTTATTGAGAATGTAAAATGGTGTAGCTACTGTGGAAGATTCTTTGGCAGTTCCTCAAAAAGTTAAGTATAGAATTATCACATGACCTGACAAACCCACTTCTAGGTATATTTTTAAAAGAATTGAAAAGATTTGTACAGATATTTGCACACAGATGTTCATAGTAGCAGAATTGACAGTTGCCAAAAGATGGAAGCAAACAAGGTGTCCATCAACCAATGAATGGATAAACAAAATGTGGCACATTCACACAACGGAATGAAGTTCTGATACATAAGAGCATGGATGAACTTTGAAGAAATCATGTTGAGTAAAATAAGGCAGACAGAAAAGGACAAATATTGTATGATCTCGCTGATATGAAATAATTGGAATAAGCAAACTCATGAAATCAGAATCTAAAATATAGCTTACCAGGGGACAGAATGGGTTTAGGGAATAGGGATTTAGTGGCTTAAAATGTACAGGGTTTCTATTTGGGGCAATGGAAAAATGTTGGACAGCGGTGATGGTAACACAACATTGTGAACATAATTAAAGTACTGAATTATATATTTGAATATGGTTAAAAAGCAAAATGCTAGGTTGTACATATGTTAGTAGAATAAACTTTTTAAATACAATGAATGCACAATACAAACAGTGTACCCTAAGTTAGTATAGTTAAATGGACTATACTTAATAGTACAAACATAAAAATGTGCTTTCACCTATTGCAACAAGTGTTCTACACCAATATAAGGTAATAATAGGGTATAATATGGGAAGCCTGTATTTATGCATGATTTTTTGTAAACTCACAACTTCTCTAATAAAAAAAATAAAAATAAAAGAAACTATATTTTTGAAGGGAAGAAAAGCTAACATTTGTTGAGCAAAGGAATACTAACATGGAGTGCCTTTCATATCTATAAACACATTTAAACTTTACAAAGATTATCCCCATGTTACAGTGGAAGAAACTTTGGCCCAGAGATGG
Organism: Myrmecophaga tridactyla; assembly: GCA_004026745.1. Taxonomy (NCBI): domain Eukaryota; kingdom Metazoa; phylum Chordata; class Mammalia; order Pilosa; family Myrmecophagidae; genus Myrmecophaga; species Myrmecophaga tridactyla. Next base: position 5,950 of record PVIY010032793.1, read on the forward strand.
TAAATAATTTGCACAATGTCATCCATCCAGTAAATGGTTAAGCTAAATTGGAATTCATGCATTTTTTACTCCGTGCGTTTTCTCCAATTATAAAACCTTTTCAATGTAGCTTCAGAGGGGCTGCAGGATTCAGACGGCTTCCTGGCAACTCAGGAGGGAAAGGTTTTATTTATAAAACTGTCTTGTTCACCAGCAGGGAAAAGCAGCTGGGAACATCTCCAGAGTTAAATTTATCCAGAATAAATAAAATTAGTAAGTCATCATTTTAGAAGCACCTTCCTTGGCTCAACTGTGTGTTCCAACACAGGCCCAGTCACCAAATTAGCTCTGTTATAATTTCTTTTTATAAAATCTATCTCTTACTCTAAACTGGGAGTTCCTTGAGAGAAGATACCTTAATATATCCCAAGCAGCTCTGCCTGGCACTTAGTCGGTGCTTAACAGCAAATGAATGTGAATGTGAATGAATGAATGAAACAACAGGACGCCAGATCAAACTCATTACTTAGTTCTTCAGAATACTCCAGAATATGATGCTCACACTGACGGTGATATGATCGCCCCTGGCTGCCTTGGGTTGTAGATTTAGGTTGGCAGGTATTTAGCCAGGATTCAGCGTCCCCATGTAGAAGGTCCAGGAGCTCCTTAACTTATCAAAAGATCCTACTTATAATGGGTTCATGGCCATAGGAACGATCAAGTTTAAGAATTTGTTGCTCTGGGATACACAGCTCCAAACCACCATACCCTCATATATTATGTTGGCTAAAAAATAAAAGAAAATTAAAATGTTAAAGGTATGAACCTATTTATTCAACACATGAGAACAATACAAAGAAGTTTGAGATATGATTCTAGGCTTCCAAAAGCTACAATCTAATTAGGAGGAGAGCATACGTACTTTGTAGTTGCCCAGTGTTTTGCAGTTTGCAAAGCCCTTTCACATTTACTAGCTATCTCAGTTCAAGCAGAGTAAAGGTCATGTTCCTCCTTAGGCAACCCAAAAAGGTATCCTACAGGGGTTGTCTTCCCTTCTGCTCCAATGAAGCCTTGCAAGAGATTTGCCCCATGCTGCCTGGATCTAATGTGACCAGGTGAGCCTGTGCTCAGTGATCATATTCTAGCACATAAGGCAAAATAGAGTGGTGTAGATAGAGACAAAGACTGAGATGGTATAATCTAGGAATGCCTAGGGTGTATAATGACAGTGACTAAATGTACAAATTTAAAAATGTTTTTGCATGAGGAAGAACAAAGGAATGTCAATACTGCAGGGTGTTTAAAATAAAGTTTTAAAACTTTAACTTATATGTGAGACTAAAGCAAAAAATGTTTATTTGGTACAAAACTTATATTTTGACTATTGCATTCCCTAATATGACTTATGTGACCAGCTTAATTGAACACCACAATACATGGAACCTTGAGTAGGGCATGCAATTTTGTAGGTTTGTCCAGAGTGATGCCCCGATAAATCCCAGAGTGATTTGAACAGTGAATAAAAGTATTCGCAAAGTCCCCTTGGGGGGATGGTAAGAAAGAGGGAAAATTCAACTTCCCCAAGTGGAGAATTCTTGATAGTCTCACAAGCAGTGGGGACAACCAAAGCTATAGGATGAGCCCCCAATCTTGGGGTTTGTTCATATGAAACTTAACCCTGCAAAGGATAGACTAAGCCTACTTAAAATAAGGCCTAAGGGTCACCCCCAAGAGAACCTTTTCTGTTGCTCAGATGTGGCCTCTCTCTCTCAGCCAACACAACAAGCAAACTCACTGCCCTCCCCCTGTCTATGCGGAACATGACTCCCAGAGGTGTAAACCTTCCTGACAACGTGGGACAGAAATCCTAGAATAAGCTGGGACTCAGCATCAAGGGATTGAGAAAACCTTCTCCACCGAAAGGAGAAAGAGCGAAATGAGACAAAATAAAGTGTCAATGGCTAAGAGATTCCAAACAGAGTCGAGAGGTTATCCTGGAGGTTATTCTTATGCATTATATAGATATCACCTTTTTAGTTAAGATGTAATGGAGAGGCTGGAGGGAAGTGCCTGAAAATGTAGAGCTCTGTTCCAGTAGCCATGTTTCTTGAAGATGATTGTATAATGATATAGCTTTTGCAATGTGACTGTGTGATTGTGAAAACCTTGTGTCTGATGCTCCTTTTATCTACCTTATCGACAGATGAGTAAAACATATGGATTAAAAATAAATAAATAATAGGGGGAACAAATGTTAAAATAAATTTACTAGACTGAAATGCTAGTCATCAGTGGAAGGGAGGGGTAAGGGGTATGGTACGTATTAATTTTTTTCTGTTTTCTTTTTATTTCTTTTTCTGAATTGATGCAAATGTTCTAAGAAATGATCGTGATGATGACTATACAACTATGTGATAATATTGTGAGTTACTGACTATATAACAAGAATGGAATGATCATATGGTAAGAATGTTTGTGTTTGTATGTGGATGTGTTTCATAAAAAAAAAAAATAGAATGGTGTATGTTATTGCTAGAGACTAGTAGTCTATATTCCTCCACTCAAGAAAGTGGGTTGGCGGGAGCCCACCCACTATCCTCACTGCATCAATTAAACTTTTCTTGAGCATCCACTGTGGCCAGCTTTGATGCTGGAAGATGGGGACCCAAAGTGAATAGGACACTCCCTTAAGGGGCAAGTGCTCAATGGGAGAAGTGAACACAAAAACAGATAAAATAATGCAATTTGGTGGATGCAGTTGAGTTAGAAACAGAACACCTGGAAAGCCCAGGAGAGGGTGCCAAGGAATCAAGAAACTCAGCAAAGGATTCTGTAAAATCCTCTTGATTTTACAGGGTCTTGATTGCCTAGGGGAGCAGGAGAGGGGCATTCCAAACAGAAGCAAGAGTACCAACACACAGTAAGAATATTGCTAACAAAGCACTTCCACAGTTATCCTTTACTTGAGCAACCCCATTTGACAAAGGTAGAAGCTGAGCCTCAGACCACGTCACTTTCTGAATAATGAGTAGCAGGTCATCTTACTGAGTCCAGTGCCCTTTTTCCTAATAGAACCACAAGCCTCTGAAAACTGGAAATGTTGTTCCTGAGATGAATATTTTAGCTGTTTCAAAGTTGGAAGCTGGCGATGGTGGGAGGGGCAGTGAACTTTCATAATTTCTAGGACTCGAGGCATGTTGTGCCTGCATGTAGAGGGTTCCATGTGTCCTAAAGGTAAGGAGGACCACTTCATCAGCAGTGCCTTCAGCATTGGAGGAGCTGCACTTTGAAATAAGGGATGGTTTTAACTCCATGCCTTTCTTGTTTGGGGCCTCTTTTTCCTGCCAATAACAAGTTGATATCATCCACTTCCTCCTTAGTAATTGCAGGTTCTCCATCTTTATCACTAGACAGTTGTCTTCTCTCAAAGCCTTCAAGAGCTTGGAACATACAGACAAAGGGCACGTTTCCATATCAGTCAATGCAAAAATGAATTAAGCACTTCGTTGGCTGTGACAATGTACTATTTTAAAAACTTGAATTTGGTACACCTGATGGCATTGGGATTGGTTTGATCTGGGTCTTACCAAATCAAAACTAACCTGCTAAATAGTCCTTTGGCTGCCAAATAGTACAGTGATGATTTCTCATCTCAAAAAATTAGATTAAAAAGTATTGCCCTTCTCAGTTGTTACATCAGGAGGAAAATTCCATGGCTTCCCACCCACCCCCACCCCGCTAAAAAAAATCCAAAATATTTTTCCTTTAAATTTTACTTTTTGGCATCAGAAAATATATAGCAAAGGTTTTTTCACTACAGTTTTGCTCTACTGTGAATCTTGCCCCAAGGCTAAAAAGTACTCCTTAAAATATGCCATTGTCACCTACAGAGTAAGTAGAGCTCCCAAATTACTGTAAGCCCCCTTGGGATCAACAATGCCATCCTAACCAAAAGGGGGGAAAAGAAGTGTAATAAATAAGGTATCAGCGGCACAGAGAGTTCAAGTAGAGTCAAAAGGCTACTCTGGAGGTCACTCTTATGCAACCTTCAGTTAGACATTGCTACCTAGCATAGTTTGCCAACCCCCAACCAAAACCGTTCCTACCAATCCTAAAGAACACTTTAGAATGTTATATAAGATTCTACAAAGGCTCCATCACTAGGGTAACTTTCTGGAAACCTACAATCTCGAGATGGGTCCCTGAACCAGAAATGTCCTAAAAAGGTGCCAGCCTCTCCAACAATATCAACTAGTTCTGTCCCCCTATCCCATATTATTCACAGCCCTTTCTAACATGAAAAAGTTAGAATGGGCATAGCCCAAATATCCCAAAAAAGTGGGAGAAAAACCAAAGGTGATGGTGGAGTTATACAGAGAAGGTAGGATTTAACAAATGAAAATCATTATATTGATATTTCTTTTAGTCTTCAGTATCTTAGAGCAGCTAGAAGTAAAAACCTAAAATTGTGGAATTGTAACCCATACCAAATTCTGAAATCTGCCCTGCAAGTAATTGTTGCAATGCACTTTGTAATTTATTGCTTTTTTGTATACATGTTATTTTTCACAAAAAGAAGGAAAAAAAACTCAATTGTGATGATAAATGCAGTAATATGATGGTATTGTGAACCACTGATTGTACATGTTGGATGATTACCTGGTATGTGAATACATAATATATCAATACAAAATTTTTTAAATGAAAAATAAAAATTAAAAAATTACTGCCAGGCCTAGGATGGGGACTTCACCCACAAGCCAAGGAAATTTATCCTCAAGTGGTCTAAGAGTTTGCTCCTGGGGTAAGAAGATGAGTTGAAATAAATTTAAAACTTGCTCACCAACTGGTTAATCCATTTTGCAATATACAATAATGATCTTTTTCACTTTGCATGCTTCAGAGTTATAGGTGTTGCCTTTAAATAAATCAAAAAAGCAATTCTCGCATTCTCAAAGAGAAGGGTAACATCAAGTTCATACAGCAGCTAGAAACATGATAAATCCACCAGGGCCGCTGTGATTCCAGCCTAAACTAACAATTCATTTCATTGCTACAGTTCATTGTTGTTGTCGTCAGGTCCATGCCTCTAATTACCTTACATCTGTTTTATGTTTGAAGTTTACAACACTTGCCCACTTTGGCTATACTCGTTTACGCTTAACACCAAACACATGTTTATGTTTACCGCATACCAGTTCTGCATTCTCGGACTTAAAATTATATCAATTTATAATCCCATTAATGGAAAACTTACAAGAAGGATCCGGCTCCTTTAATAAAACTAGAAAGAACAACCATTTGGATGCTGTTAAGTACAATCCCATACCAAAGGCTAAATGCTTCCTTTAGATGCGCCCTGCTGAGATAAGTGGGCTTCAAGAAACACTGTCTTGGCTGCCAAGCTCACACTGTTGTTTGGAGAAGCCTCCTAGCCTTCCATTTTCTGGTACTCCAAGCAGACATCCCGTCTTCATTGCAAAGATAAAGAAGGAGCAGAGAGGATTTCGGTGTGCTTTGTTCAAAATATATCCTTTGGATCGGCATCCTTGAACTTGGCATTTTTCAGTCCAAGTTTGTGAATTTGAGAAGTTTTCAATTTGGAGAGGGAACTAAGATCCAAGAAATTGTGTGTGTCACCAGCAGGCAGCGGCCTCCCCATATTTAGCTCCCTGAGACCTGGCTGGACACGGGTTTGGACATCTATATCTGCTGCTGAACGGTATCCAAAGAAAACTATAGATAAGGACATTATTTGGATCTTGGACCATTTCTGAAGGATTTCAGCTCTATAAAAAAAAAATACTTTGGGAACTGGAAGGGATTAAATCCTGCACCCACGTGCTTCTTTTCACTTAAAGGAGAAGCTGCCCTTTCCCTTCGACCCACTTTATGAGTTTCAATCCTTTAGGTGAGGACTAGACGGAGAACCCTGCTCTTTTTTGGAGGTCTATGTTTATTAACAAGAAACTTCATCTTCAAAACCAGCAAATACGTGAGAAATTTGATGACCTTTTGATGACCTTTCCAACTAGCATTCCTTTAAAATAAAAAATAGCCTACTATCTAGAATAAACTGGTAGGAGATTACTGGTCTACCCGTCTGGATGATAAGAGCAGAAAGATCTCAAGGGAAAGAGGCTATGCCGACTGTAGATTGGGAAGTATTGCATCCTGTGCCACAGACTCCCCCGAAAAGGCATTCTGATATATTACAGAGTTTTCCCCAGAATGAATTTTGCCATAAAATTCAAAGACTTCAAATGCAATCAGAGTTCATCAGTTGATGACTGAAAAGCCACACTGGGTTTGTCTGAACTATACGATCAGATGCCGTTTCCTTTCACCCGGTATCTTGTCAGTCAACGTAAAATCTAGGCAACATCTTACTCCTTGGAATTGCTGCTCTGTGGGGTCTCTGCAGTTGCTCTGTCATGTAGGGCAGCCTGCTCTCTGGGCTTCTGTCCACTGGATACCCAGGTGGATTCTGCTCCCAATCAGTCCAGAACAATGGTGTGCTGTGCCCCGTACTGCAGAGGCGTGAAGGGAGGGGAGGGAAGGGAGGAAGGGAGGAAGGCATGGGAGTGCCTCCTCCCTGTGCTCAACAGCACCAAGGCTCTTAACTGGTGATTGCCAATTAACATCACTGATTCCTTTGACCTAGGATCCTTTCCTTAAGGGGTTTCAAATGGGATCCAAAAGATCCTTTAGGAGCCAGCAGCCCTCTTGGAAATCCTACCCTAGATCTAAGGGGTTGTCCAGTCTTATCTGCAATTGGGTCATTTAAGTCTTGGGCTGTGGATCCTTCAGTAGAATTTCAGTTCCATTCAAGCCCAAACCACACACTTCTTGAAGGAAAGTCGTCACAACTCCCCACATGTCCTCCTGGCCTCTCACTCTTAGTGAGTGTGCATGGATATTATTGCACATGCACACACACACACATACACAGTTGGAGACCATACCCTCGGCTACCTGTAGATGCCCTCCAGGGATTCCACCGCGTGAAGGCAGGGCTGATGGCTGTGGAGGAGGTCTCAGACACCCTGAGATGGCCTGGCCTTCTGGAGGGGAAGCTGCTACTGAGCTCTAAGGAGCAGGCCCTGCAGGAGCTGGACCCAGCAACTACACATCTAAAACGTTTTTTATTTTAAATGCTAGACATATGAATTGGTATGTGAAATCTCCCGATTTTTAAAAGTTGGCTTAAAAACATTACACACAGTGCAAGCCAAATGAAATTTATCAGCAGGCTGCTTGGATCAGACCCCAGTTTTTCACTTTTGCTTTCAAACTTTGATGCATTTTTCTGGGAAAATCCTGATTCTGCAACCACAGCTTCCAATCTCTCTCTCTTCCTTAATAATAACTATCACTGTTTATAAACTACTGGGTGATTGAAAAAGGTGGTTCCACATGCACTGTTGCATGTGGCCCTGACAGTAATGTAAGTGAGCTGTTTTCATGGCTGTCATCTTGCAGATAAGGAAATTGTGACAATCCAAAGGCAGCATGCCGCAGTGGTGGGCCACGGGCTTCAGACCCCACAGCCTCAGGTGGGGCTCTACCACCCTGGAAATCTCCTCCAGTTCTTTATTTTTTAGATGGGGGTGATGATACTTATCTGGCATGGCAAGAGGAAGGAAAAATGTAAAAAGGAACCTAGTCTGGTTCCCATTACATGGTGGATTCTTCATCAATGGTAGTGATGATGGGGTCACCCCAAGTTCCCCGTGCTGGGAATAGTGGAGCAGGGGCTCTTTCATCCCCAAAGAACTTACCCTTCCAGAGCAGGCCTTTCTAACTACGGCTGCTAGTGAACTGTGTACCCCCAAAAGACATGTTCAAGTTCTAACCCCCAGTCCCATGAATGTGACCCTATTTAGAAACTGGTTCTTTAAAGGTGTGATTAGTTAAGATGAGGCCAAACTGGGTGAAGGCATGCCCTCATCCACTCTGAGTGGTGTCCCTCTAAGAAGAGAAGAGACAGACAGACACAGGGAGAAGGGCATGTGGTGGAGGCAAAGATTGGAGTGATGCATCTGCACACCAAAAATCATTAAGGATTGTCAGTAAACACCAGCAGCTGAAAAGGCAAGGAAGGATTCTCCCCAACTGGTTTTCAGTGGGAGCATGCCCCTGCCAACATTGAATTCAGAGTTCTAGAATAAAGTTCTGTTGTTTTAAGCCACCCAGTTTCTGGTACTTTGTTACGACAGTCCTAGGAAACTAGGAAAGTCACTAACAAAGAATGAGAACTATTCTCAAAATGCCTTAAGATTAGGGATTTAGAGTATATAAGACACAGGTGTCCACTCCATTACCAATTCTGCAGCTATTTCTCCTGGACCTATTACATTTTACTTAGAAAGATGTGTATGATATACTGGTCACTGAAAAAACGGTTTTTAAAGCAGCATGTATAACGTATAATCATTTTGCTTTCTTTTTTCCCCAAGCATATATGTGTGTGCATCTATGTGTGTGGGTCTGTGTGTCTGCATGTGCATAAAAGAAAGATCTGGAAAGACAAACATCAAGCTATCAATAGTGGTTGTCTCTAGGTGGCAAAATTACAGTGTTTTTTGTTTGTTTGTTTTTTTACTTTTCTTGTTACTTATCTGTCATTCTTATTTTGCCCAAATGCTCACATAATTGTTTTGCAATAAGGAAAACAGTTTTTAATCTATTGAGGAATATGTGTAACATGGAATTTCTGCCTTGTGGGACTCCTAGAGTTGGAGTTATCACAGACACCCTCGAGGTTTTAGGGAACTCATGGCTGGGTTTGCAAAAGCTCCGCTTTGACAAAAGTTAAAGCTCCAACCTGGGACCCTTAAAGAAAGGAAATTCAAATACTGCACCTACTAGGTAGGCTTTTAAAAAACCCTATTTTAGATTCCCCCAAAGATCTGTTTGGGGAGAACTGCTCCTTTGATGGCAGTGGGTAGCATGGGGGTCCCTGGTTTTGGGCGGAGCAGTTTTGCTAAGGAGCATCTGCACACCGTCATCAAATGCTCAGGCAAGCCTGGCCCAGGAGATGACCACCTTTCCCAAAATGACAAAGGCAGCACCCGAAACAGAGATACGTTTATGGGTCTTGGCTCCTTCCATGAGGAAGTTCTTGTAGGGTACTCTGAGATTACCTTCAGACTGTCTGTCAAGGCAAAGAGATTTGACAGCATTTGCACAGCCCTAAGCTGACGGGCCACGGGTTCTGTCTGGGACAGTGCAGGAGATGCCCCAAACTCTCCAGCTGGCACAGCAGGCAGGGGTTCCACATCCTCGGTTCAGTCCTTCCTGCAGATGTGACTCCGGACAAATGGCCAGGGATGCCCACTTGGCCCGCCCACCCACCCACCGCCTTGCAAGCCCCTCGCCTCTGGACATCCTCTCTTGTTGGCACCCGGAGTATTTATACTGTCCCTGGCCACTTTCCCGTCCCCTCCCCACCATGAACAGCCACGCCAGCTCTGCTTCTTATTTCCCCTTCCGAACCCGACCCTGGGTCTAAAGTGATCTTTTCTTCATTGCTTTCTTAGCTGGCTGCCAAAGAAGAAGATAATAAACTTGTTCACTCTGAGATTGTTAATGACCAATAAAGATTTATGGGTACATGTCCTAGTGCAAATTGCCCTTGGAAGGGGAATAAAAACAAAAGGCAAACTAGAGCAGCCCAGCTAACGCAGGGGAGGGAGCAACTCAGGGCATCACAGGCTGGGAAGACATTTGCTAGCCAGTGTGTGTCCTGGACATTTGAAAATATACTGCATCTGTGGCCAGGTCTGCACAGGAGGCTTCCCCACTTAGGACTCTAATTTTAGAATCATGCAGGAAAGCCTTGGGACACGCCAATGACCTTTCTCACTGTCAAAAGCCGTAGGCAATTTCCCTTGTCCACGTGTCATGGCCTCCTTCTGTATACCTTCCACGTGACCGTTGATGGAGGGAGAGGGATGCTGGAAGGCAGGAGCCCGGGACTGCCCACCTCTGCCCCAACTCTCTCAGCAACCTGGAGGAGGCACCTCCAGTCTGGCCCTGGACCCCTCATATGCCAACCGGAGGAAGTACTCCAAACCACCGCTTCGCAGACTCTTGATTTTGTAGCAAAATTTTAAAAAAGGAAGCTTTCACAGAAAACTTTTTAATTTATCTTGAAACGATATATTTTTTTAAACTGGAAAAAAACAAGTGTCGGTGAAGACGCAGAGGAAATGGAACCCTCACGGATCACTGGTGGGAGTGTGAAATGGTGAGGCACTGGCGAATACCGTGTGGCAGTGCCTCAGAAAGTTACGCATAGAATTACCATCTGACCCAGCAATTCCGCTCATAGGTCTATACCCAAAGGAACTGAAAACAGGGACTCAGACAGATCCTTGCACACCAGTGTGCACAGCAGCATTACTCACAATTGCCAAAAGGTGGGAGCAATCCGAGTGCCCATGAACAGATGAATGGATAAACAAATGAAACACAATGGAATATTATTCAGCCATAAAAAGGAAGGAAGTCCCGATACATGCACCAATATGAATGAACCTTGCAGATATCATGGTGCATGAAATAAGTCAGATGCATAAGGACAAATGTTGTCTGATTGCACTTGGATGGAAGGAAATTTATAGAGGCAGCAGATAAGAGGTTGCCAGTGGCTGGAGAGAGGAGCGGTGAAGAAAGGGTGAAGAATTTCCGTTTGGGGTGCCTAAAAAGTTTCAGTAATGGATGGTGGTTATGGCAGCACAACATTGTGAATGCCATTAATGTCACTGGATTCTATCCTTAAAAAACGGTTAAAATGGCAAATTTTATGTTAATCTATATGTTACTTTATGTGATGATAAAAAAAGATCTTTTACACCAAAAAGAGAGACAGAACAAAGTCTCAGAAGAACGATTGGCCCCCTTTAAATTAAATACGTATAGTTTCTTGGGCAAACTGACTCTGTCTTCTATTTTTCTCTTTAGTTGGCACAGTAGGAACCCAGGCCTGGAATGATTTCTGAGGTCCATTCCAGCCTCATTTTCTAGAGAAGGAAAAGTGAAAAAGAAAAGCCCCAAACCTTTGAGATGGATTCAGAACATCTCCTTTGAAGCTGAGGAACATGTTTTAGGACTCAGGAAAATTTCAGCCTCGCATTTTTCAGCAAAGGCTTTGCCATCCAGTAAGACTTTATGAGGAAAGATTTAAACACCATCTGTTTGCCTTCAGGACTCAGAACAAGAGCAAAGTATCAAGCTGATGGGCTCATGATAATAAAGCATATTCCTTAGGCAATAAAGGGGTAAATAGATGACTGCATGCTTGGGGATTCTCTAGCCTCCCATTTATAGAGCTGTTAGGAAACCCCCTTTATATACGCCCAGCTGGAATGGCTCCTCCAGAGCCCTTCCCCAGATTGAAGAATTGTCCATTAGGTCTCCAGGGAGATTTGCATCTGTAGTCACGAATCCCCATGTAAATTTGTGGGAAGATATTCCTGCCCTTTCACTACCTATAAGATATGATCACCCGTTACGAGAATGCAAAGAGCAGTTACATTTTAAAGGTGAATTGCAAAGCTAAATTGAGAGTTGACTTCATCCCATTTTTATGGGCTGATTAATGTCCCGCATAACTGGGCTGGGAAGGAAAGTTAATTCCATTTTCCTTTAATGGAATGCACCAAGCTTCTTGGTTTTTGTCGTGGGAATCCGGTCACTGCTGTGGGTATGTTCGGAACAAGACTCAGAGCCACTTTGTCAGACACTTCCTTAAGTCAAAAGGATCTAAATCATTCACGCACCAAAATGCCTACCAGTCAGTGCTTCCACTTTTAAGGGAAAAATAAAATAAAATAAATCGGAACTTGAGATATCTTCATGAGGAGCTTAAAAGAAGCAGGTTGGCCTGTTGCTGAGTTTTGCAGAAAAGACGAACTCGGCCTCATGGCAGTGATGGCAGCAACAACCACTTGTGCGTGCAAGGAATGGTGCCCAGTGCTTTGCACGCTTAGGCTAGCATGAACCTCGTTTTAGTGCACTTTGCTTTATTGCACTTCACAGATAGTGTGTTTTTTACAAACTAAACCTTTGCAGCAATCCTGCCTCAAGCAAGTCTGATGGTGCCATTTTTCCCACAGTAGTGCTCGCTGTGGATCCCTGTGTCACATTGTAATCAAGGGATGCACTTTTCTTTAGAGATAACGTTATTGTGCATGAAACAGACTACAGTGTAATGTCAATGTAACTTTTATATGCACTAGGAAACCAAAAAACTTGGATGACTGGCTTTATTGCAATTGCTGAAAGCAACTTCAAAATCACAGCGGTCTGCACCAGAACCCGCAATATTTCCAAGGCGTACAATCCCATTTCCCGTCTGAGATAGTTGACAGGCACCTCAGAGAGGTTAAGCAACCTGCCTAAGTTGCAGAGCCAGGTGTCAAGGTGCCAACAAACCCTGCCGCTCCCCACCTCGGCCCCGTGACTGTGCCAGCTCCTATCTACCTTCCCCTCACCTGCCCAGGTACAGTGGTGTGAAGAAGACCCAATTTCACTCATTTACTGACTCATCATTGAAGAAATGGAAATGTTACAGAGTGCTTTCCGAAAGCGGCCAGACTGCCAAGATTTCCACACTGTCCCCCCCAAACCTGAGACACGTGGCTACTTGGTCTCTCATCCCCCCGAGGACACCTCAGTAACCCAGCAGGCCCCACTCATGGCCATAATGAAAAGTAACCATTATCACCATAGTATAACAAAACACTTTAATATGCTTCACAGGTCACAGACTCTTTCCCATAAATTCTATCACTTGATAAGCTATCTCAAGCAGAGGGTTGGGGGAAGAAAATCAATTATTCAGGCGGAGACCCAGTCCGGGGGAGTAGGCTTTACAGACAGTGCCCAGTCCCACAGGGAAGAATGGCTTACCTGGAGTTGTTCTAGAATTCAACATGGTTACAGGTTACTGTCATGTGATTGTTTAACATTTTGCTTCTCAGCAGCTCCCACATCAAGCTGAACTGCAAAGAAGTGTGGCCACCTGCCCTTCTGAGCCTTTTGCTCCTCTTTACAACATCTCTACTACCCAACCCACTGCAAAGTCTTCCCCCTTCCCACCCCCACTGAAAGTCACTTTTTAGAATGAATAGAACCTATTCGCGCTTAAGTGCCATGACAGATAGCAGTCCAAAATGTTAGCTCTCACCCCAAAACTTTTATTAATAGGAATTCAGTGTCTACTCCAAAAGCATCGTTTCTAAACATCAGACATCAGCAGACATATAAGGGGAAATGGAGGGAAATACTGGCAGAGCTTTGGGGGCTCTGAGCATGCTTTCTGGGACCACCTCCCCCCGCTTCTCTCCCTGGCTGCCAGACTCTCCATCCAGAAAGCACCAGCCCAGGGGCTAGGCTGGCCTCCCACCTGTTTGCTCAAAGTCTTCCCCTGCCTGAAAGCTGAGGGGGTGCCGCAGAGCCCCCGGTAAGCTCAAGGCCCTATTGGCTGGGATTAGGGGGGGAAAGAGATGGAGGGCCAGTGCCAGCTGCCACAGCTGCTGGGCCATGCACAGGCTTCCTCATGATACAGGTTGAATCGTGTCCCCCAAAAAGATGGGTTGAACTAGGTCAGGGTTGGCCCTAGCCCAATATGACAAGGGTCCTGATAAAAAGAAGGAGATTCAGGCACAGAAACAGAACAGAGGAGCCACGTGGCAAGACCGACACAGACGCGAGACAGCCCCAGAGGCGGAGGCAGAGCGCAGAGTGAGCCAGGGCACGCAGCGGAGGACGGGCTCGCCCCAGAGCTGGAAGAAGCCAGGAGGGGCCCGACACAGTCTCTGAGGGAGCCCCATCCTGCCGACACTTCTGGACCTCAGGCCTCCAGAACTGGGAGAGAATAAAGTCCTGTGGTCGTTTCTGTTGTTTCCTATTACTTGTTACAGCAGTTCTAGGGAGCTAAGACACATCCCAAATGCTTATTTTAAAACATACAGTGGCAAGTGAGAAGAGGTCACATCAGTCTTTTTTTTTTTTTTCTTAGTATTCCCCTCAAAAGAATTAATCACTAATAGTCAGCATCTAATTAATACTTACCAAGTGCCAGGCACTGTTTTATGCATGTATCACCTCATTTAACCCTCCCAAGAGCCCTTGGAGCTAAGACATTTCACAGACAATGTCACTTAACTGAGGCTCAGAGAGGTTAAACAACTTGCCTGAAGTCACACAGCTAGAAAGCCACAGCCGACTCAGGAAATGTAACTGAATCCTCCACCTAGAAATTCCACCCAGTAGCTGTGTGTCGTTGAACCAGTCACTCACCCTCTCTGGGCCAGTCTGGAAAGGCCTCTAGACTCCATCATCTCTACTGGTGTTCAAGTCTACAATCTGACTAACCTCCAGGCAGGAGCCCAAGTCATTCTCCTGGCAGTAGGTGCGAATCAGAGCCTCCCATTTCAAAGCGTGACCTGCCAGGCATGAAATGCAGTACACAATCGTTCAGGGGCTGGCGCCTTTGCCAGGAATTTAATGGGAACCATCAGCACTAATTCCACCTGACCCCTTCAGGCGCTGTCTTATTCCCAGACCCTTTCTCATTCCCCATTTGGAATGCTCACGAAAGAAAACGGTTTCTTCTCTGTCTTATGGCATCTGGCTTCGCTCTCTTTCTCTCCTCCCAGCTCCCTCCCTGCTGTCAGTTCCAGTGATGAATTACATTTGTTCCCTGGATGATCGTTTTCTCAATCCTGGGCCTGGCTAAAGGAGAAAGATAGCTGCATTCCCTTCGCGCTCAAGCTCAACCATCTGATTTATTTTCTCTTTTGCAAGCTCTTCCTTCTCTGTTATTCTAGGCGGGTGGACCCTTGAAGCTGCACACAGGCCTCTGGCCCCCGGGCGGATCCTGTGTCAGAACGGCTCTCCTTTCTGACTCAGATACCAGAAAGGAGTAGGTAGGGCAATATTTTATTGGCCTAGTTTTGAGGCTGTGGTTTGGAGGAGGCATTTATTTGTCAGTTTTGAGGGGTTTTGTGTGTTTCTTTCCTGAGGTAAACATCCCAGTGAGAGGGCAAAGGGTGGGTTTGAAGCCCCTTGCAGCGAGTGAAGAGTGCATTTCCACTGACATGTGCACTGACAGTGCATTTCCATTGCAGGCCCTGAAGCACCCCCAACCCCCCAGGAAGAAGCACCCTTGTTTCTTTCTTTGCACTGGAGCTTCGTGGAAACCCATTTCCAGTCCATGTGACCCTGTGTCACACTAATCTGCACCAGAAGTGCATTTTTGTCCCATTCTGTCAGTCCCTGCACCCAGCTGGGCCCCCACCTGCCGCCTTTTCTGCATCAGGCGCCTTGGAGGCGCGCAGCGCGGCAGTGGGAAGCAGGAATGTATTTTGCACTCATGGCCCAGAGGATGCCAACAGCCAAACGGCCCACAGACCAGCCCAGGATGCTCAGGTCCTGTGAGCCCAGCTGCAGGTGAGCTGCCAGTGCCCTGCAAAGGACTGAATGCAAACCCCAGCCAGAAGCCTTGTGCAGCCCTTGCTAAGATTCCCTCACCATAGGCCACGCAGCCCCTGGCTGGATTCTGGACAGGGGGCCACTGGGCCCACAAGGCTGCCGGCCATATGCCCAGATCCTAAGGCAATGCCTCAGCCCCCTGGATCACTGACCACCTCAAGGGACACCTGTGCCACCAGCTGAGCTCCCTCGGCCCAGGAAGCACCTGGTTTCCCTCTTTCAGGAAATGTAACTGAATCCTCCACTGAGCAATTCCACCCGGTAGCTGTGTGTCATCAAAACAATTGCTCACCCTCTCTGGGCCTGTCAGGAAAGAGTCCTGGATCCCATCACCCCTAGCCGTGTTCAAATCTACAATGTGACGAACCTTCAGGCAGGAGCCCAATTCATTCTCCTGGCAGCAGGTGTGAATCAGATCCTCCCATTTCAAGGCGTGACCTGCCCGGCATGAAATGCAGTCCTTCCTCAGAGTCCTTATGGCCTCCTGCACCTGCTGTTGGTGCCACACCGTGTCCTGGCCTCCACCTCCTGGTGGACCACTGAGCTCATCACCTGATTTTGCTCTTTATTGCCCAGGACATTAGAAAGGAGGCTCCCCAATGCCTGGGGACAAAAGTCACAGGGGACAGAGTTTCAGGGTCTCCCATTGCTCCTTTAAAGAAGTCATCTCCAAATAAGGGTCTCAATGCATAGAGTCAACCACCGGGTGGCAGGAAGGAAATAATAGGATTTCTATTTCATCTCACTTTTAGGTGAACAATAAGAAATTGCTTTACTGATGTACAATATAAAGATTGCTAGAGGTCATAAAAAATTATTTGTAAATAAATACCCATATATTGAAAGATGTTCAAACTTCATTTCCTGATCTGGCACATTAAGCAAATGCTGTAAAGCAAAAGTTCTCAAAGTGTTTTCCAGGACTGTTGGTGTGCCTGGGGCTTTTTATGAAGCTCCACAAGGTCAAAACTATTCTCCTAATAAGATGTAATTTGTTCTTTTGACTAATTTTTTCCTAGCGTACAGTGGATTTCGCCAGAGGCAACCTGATGTGTAATATTGCACCAGATTAACTGCAGAAGCAGATATGAGAATACAGCTGTATTCTATTAAGGCAGATATTAAAGAAATTTTCAAAAATTCAAAACACTACCACACTTCTAATTTTTTTTTTCTTTTGGAAAATATAGGTACTTCTCATTAAAAATGGATTATTTAGGTTAACATGTAATGGGTTTCTTATTGTTATTTTTAAATAAATTAAGAATATTTTTCAAGTTTCTCTTTTAAATTTCTGAAACTTATGGTAAATATCTATAGATATAACTCATATAAATATAAGCTGCTTTTCGTCTTTAATAATTTTTAACAGTATATAAGAAAGTTCAGGTTTCTGAGCATTGCTCCCATCCTCACACACACACACACACATAAATATGCCAAGCAATCTGCAAATTCACAACTTTTCTTGAACCCAACAGATGGTTAAGGTTTGCAGGGCAACTAATTAACCTAAAATTTAAGAAAAGAGAAGAGGCTTCAAGCAGAAAGAGAAGCTATCTCTTCATTATCTAGAGCAGATACTGCTAGACACCATTCCATCAAGTAAGAAGAGTTCAGCTAAAATTATGAACAAATTGCTAAAGGTCTAATGTGGGTTAGTATGAGAATACAGAACTCTGGGGAGTCTCAGACCCAGGGGAATTTGAATTCTTCTCAGATCTTATTGGGTACTGTGCTGGTTTGAAAGGAAGTATGCCCCCTAGAAAAGCCATGCTTTAATTAAAATCCCATTTCGTAAAGGTAGAATAATCCCTATTCAATATCATATGTTTGAAACTGTAATCAGATCATCTCCCTGGATGATGTGAATTAGTCAAGAGTGGTTGTTAAGCTGGACTAGGTGATGACATGTCTCCACCCATTTAGGAGGGTCTTGATTGGCTTATTGGAGTCCCACAAAAGAGGAAACATTTTGGAGAGTGTGAGATTCGGAGAGAGCAGAGAATGCTGCAGCACCAAGAAGCAGAGAGTCCACGAGCCAGTGACCTTTTGGAGATGAAGAAGGAAAATGCCTCCAGGGGAGCTTCATGAAACAGGAAGCCAGGAGAAGAAGTTAGCAGATAATGTTGTGTTCACCATGTACCCTTACAGATGAGAGAGAAGCCCTGACTGTGTTCGCCATGTGCCTTCTCAAATGAGAGAGAAACCCTGAACTTCACCGGCCTTCCTGAACCAAGGTATCTTTCCCTGGATACCTTAGATTGGACATTTCTATAGACTTGTTTTAATTGGGACATTTTCTTGGCCTTAGAACTGTAAACTACCAACCTATTAAAATCCCCTTTTCAAAAGCCATTCCATTTCTGGTATATTGCATTCTGGCAGCTAGCAAACTAAAACAGGTACTCACAAGAAAGACTGGAGACAGGACAAGAGTCCTGAGAAAGTCCCCTGGTGTAGGCCTGGGAAGAGAAACAATAGCTGCAGAGGGGAAAACACCAAGCCTCAGCTGTTTCTTGCAGTCCCCCAAGACCCACATTAGAGGCCTAACAATAACAACAAAATAGATTTTCCAGGCATAAAATCCATTTACCTCAGCTTCTACTATACTAAACAAGATACCCAGTTTTCAGCAAAAAACTACAAGGCATACAAAGAAGACACAAAAAACAACATATTGTCAAAAGTTGCAAATTTGCTGGTAAGATAGATGTTGTAGCTACCAGTAAGAGAATTTAAAATAATTATGATTAATGTATTAGATGCTTCAGTGCAAAACATAGCAGCCTGCAAAACCAATCAGGTAGTTTCAAAGAAATAGAAAAGGTAGTTGAAGAGAAACAGAAACTACATAAAAGAATCAAATGAACATGCTAGAAATGAGAAACGCAGCAACAGAGATGAAGAATGGCTTCAACGGTCTCATCAGAAGAATCAAAGCTGAGGAAAGAACTGTGAACTTCTCAATAGAAACTTAGCAAAATGAAACAAAAAAGGAGGAGAGTGAAAAATTAAAAAGAACAAAGTATCTAAGAGCTGTTGTACAATACCAACTGGTATACAGCATCTGTGTAATTGGAATCTCAAAGGAGAGAACAAATGGGCAAAAATATTTGAAGACATAACGGCTGAAAATTTTCCAAATTCAACAGACTACAGGCTAAATGTTCAAGAAATTCAGAATAGATACCTGACAGAAGACACATCTAGATATATCAAATCATTCTAACTGCTGAAAAGCAAAGACAAAAAAAAACAATCTTGATGTGAACCAGAGAAAAAGACACATCACATAGATGGGAACAGATAATACAACAGAATAACAACTGACTTTTTTCATCAATTATGCCAGCTGAAAGACAATGGAACAGCATCTTTAAAGAATAGATGGGGGAAAAAAACAAAACCAAAAACAAAAAAGTCAACCCAGATTCCATACCCAGTAAAAAGTCTTCCAAAAAGAAGGGTGAAATAAAGACATTTTGGGTGAACAAAAACTGAGGGGCTTCCATGCCAGCACAGTGCATTACAAGAAATGTTAAAGGAAGTATGGTAGGGGGCAGTCCTGGTACAACCTGCTGCCTTGCCCTGGTTGTGCTCAAACCACATCCTGTGCTCAAACACAGTCTACTATTAGATAAGGGGACTGAAGGTACATTCCTTCCCCTATTGTCCTGAGCAAATGTAAATATTCACTGGAGACAGTCTGATTAAGGAGGTTGTGTTTTACAACATCCAACTCACACCCTGGTGGTACATCTGTCCCTGGCAGAGAGGGAGCAAGGTTCCTCTGCTACAGCATAAGAGAAGGGTGCTGCATGTAGAACAAGTCCCTGTCTTGGCCATGGATGAGACCCACTGGCTATGAGTAACCAACCCCACCAATGAAACTGACTTTACTCTTTCTTTTTTCTCTGTGCATAAAATGTTGTTCCATTCAGTGTCATGTGAGTCATGCTTCTTTTGGCAACCCTGAAGTGTATTGGAATGGGTTGACATCTATATTTCGGTGTCCCTCCTTCTGTCCAACAGGAAGTTCATCGGACAAAAAGAAATGGGATACCAGAAAGAAACTTAGATTCACACAAGTAAGTGAAAAGCATTGGAAATTGCACAAATAAAGGAAATTATTATTTTATTCTTATTTTCAATTCCTCTAAAAGATAACTGTTTAAGGATAAAATAATAGCAATGTACTGTCTTTACAGAATACATAAAAACTAAAAGGTATTAACATTAGCACAAAAAGAGGAATTGGAAATATACCATTGTAATATCCTTGCACTATAAATGAATAAATATAATATTATTTGAACATGGACTGTGATTATTTAAAGGTGTATATTGTAGGCTTCAGGGAAACAATTTAAAATTTTTAATAAGGTATAAATAATAAGCCAACAGTGGTATAATGGGAAATCATTAAAAATGCTCAATTAATCCAAAATCTGAAGAAAAAGAAAAATGAATCCATAGATTAAATAGAAAACCTTTAAGAAAATGGTTGATTTCAATCAAAATGTATAAATAACTGCCTTAAATGCATAATATCTAAACATACCAATGAAAAACAGAACATGTCAGACTGGATTAAAAAAAACCCAAGATAGAAGTACATGTTGTCTATAAAAGAGCCATTCTAAATATAAAAACACAGATAGTTAAAAGTAAAAGGATGGGAAAAGACATACTAGACAAGCAGTACTCAAAAGAGAACTGGAGTAGGCTTCTGAGAAGATGGTCAAATAGAATACCTTGAGATTTGCCCTGCTCCACGGAAAAGTTAGAGAAGGGACAAGAGGGCAACTGAGACAGCAACTCAGGAGTGTGGCTGACCTGGGAGAGCCTTCTGCACCACATGTGGCAGCCCTGGTTGCAGAGGCTGAGTAGCTGAGAGGCAGAAAGCAGAGCCAGGCGTGGAGGCGTGGAGCCATCGACTCGTGGGAGTACACAACACGGGACTAGGAAATACACCAGGCTGTGTTCCTTGGGTGTGCTACCCTCACCAGTGCAGATTCATGACTGGCAACTCACCCCACACCCCACACACCTGAACCCAGTCACCCGCTCCCATTCCCTGGGCTCCAGGTGCCCCCACCCCAACCTAGTGCACCCCAGTGCACATAACTGCCCCACACCCCCACCCCAAGTACAGCTCAACCCGCCTCTCCTGCACCCCTCCAAAGCACTACCTCCCCCTCCCTGTTCCTTGCAGGCTGTTGCCAGCACATAAAGGCTGTGGGCACTAACCTCCACACCTAGGCTACCCCTGCCCCCTGCCCATAGTGTCGCACAGTCTCACCCCACCCCTCTGAGCTCTGCGCATCAGTTTACAGCATTCCTAGACCCACACACGTGCACAGGCCCCCAATCACATCATTCAGCTCTGGGAACCGCACTTTACTGCAGTCCTAGAACCACGCATGCACATGGCCCTCAGCCACACTTCCCAGCTCTGAGAAAGTGCTGACCTGCATGGCCAGGTCACATCTGCCCCGAATCCACGAAGGCATAATGCCAACCTGCTGTCACAGCTCTATGCATGTGCACAAAGGGCCCCATGCCTTAGACAAGCACAAACCAGGGTTACGCCCCTGAGACCAGTGCACTCACACAGCTACATCCTGCCTGGCTGCTGGGCACCCATGTTCACAAGCATCAGTGTAACATCCCCAACCTGCACCTATACTTGCCCTGAAACAAATCACCCCACTGAGTGCTCCACCCTGTACCCTGCTCCCTGCTGTACAACCATCCCAAAAACACAAGGCCTTAGACTTTTGAAAGAAATCGACTCCCAAAGTAAATCAATCAAGATATTTACACGCCACAAAGACAGCAGAAGATCACTAAGCATATCACAATACAGACAGATTTATCCCTGTCTAGGACCAAATTAAAACACCAGAGGAGACACAAACATTGGAACAACTAATCAAAGATGTTCATACAACTCTACTTAATAAAATAGGTAGGATAGCAAATGACATGAAGGAGATCAAGAAGACAGTAGAAGAGCATAGAGAGGAACTTGAAAGAATAAATAGAAAAATAGCAGCTATCACAGAGATTAAAGACTCTGTTGACCAAATAAAGAACATAGTAGAGGCACACAACACCAGATTAGAAGAGACAGAAGGAAGAATAAGTGATATAGAGGACAGGATAACTGACTTTGAAGACTCAAAAGACCAAATGGAAAAAATTGAATTAGATCTCAGGTAAACGATAGACAAAACAAAGCACACAAATATAAAAATCACTGGTCTCCAAGTGATTTGAACAGTGAGTAAAAAAGTATTTGCAAAGTCCCATTGGGGGAATGGTGAGAAAAGGGGAAATTTCAACTTCCTCAAGTGGAGAATTCTTGATATTCTCACAAGCAGTGGGGACAACCAAAGCAATATGCTGGGTCCCCAGTCTTGGGGTTTGTTCATATGAAACTTAACCCCACAAAGGACAGGTCAAGCCTACTTAAAATTAGGCCTAAGAGTCACCCCCAAGAGAACCTCTTTTGTTGGTTAGATGTGGCCTCTTTCTCTCAGCCAACACAGCAAGCAGTCTCACCACCCTTCCCCTGTCTACGTGGGACATGACTCCCAGGGTGTGGACCTTCCTGGCAACGTGGGACAGAAATCCTAGAGTGAGCTGGGACTCAGCATCAAGGAATTGAGAAAACCTTCTCGACCGAAGGGGTGAAGAGCGAAATGAGACAAAATAAAATGTCAATGGCTGAGAGATTCCAAACAGAGTCGAGAGGTTATCCTGGAGGTTATTCTTATGCATTAAATAGATATCACCTTGTTAGTCAAGATGTAATGGAGAGGCTGGAAGGAACTGCCTGAAAATGTAGAGCTGTGTTCTACATTTGTGTACCTCAAAGCACAAGGATATACATTCTTTGTCTAATGTGCATGGAACGTTCTCCAGGATAGATCATATGCTGGGGCACAAAATAGGTCTTTATAAATTTAAAAACACTGAAATTATTCAAAGCACTTTCTGTAATCACAATGGGATGAAGCTGGATCTCAACAACCACCAAAGAACGAGAACATTCACAAATATATGGAGATTAAATAACACATTCTTAATCAACCAGTGGGTCAAAGAAGAAATTGCTAGAGAAATCAGGAGCTATCTGGAGATGAATGAAAATGAGAATACAACTTAATAGAACTTATGAGATGTGGCAAAGGCTGTGCTGGGAGGGAAATTTATTGCCCTAAATGCCTATATTAAA
>PVIY010032794.1:0-23036 GCA_004026745.1 Myrmecophaga tridactyla
CACACGCACACACACACGCACACACACGCACACACACGCACAGCAAACTCCCACTGTATCCCTTTTCCCTAGGGTGAATACTATGAATACTTTCTGGTACAGATCCCCACCTCATTTGTGGTCCCATGTCCAGAGTTCTTGTTTATAGAATGGCTTCTTCTCAAGCCAGAACTCAGGCTAGCTCTTTCCTAAGTAGCGCTAGGCTTGTCAGGAATTTGGGGAGCACCCAGCCTACCCAGGAAGGTCCAGCGTGTTAACTCCTCTTACTTCAAATGTTGCCCTTTTCTAATTCATGGACTTGGAATTCTCAAACCATTGGTCCTAGTCACACTTCATCCAGCCAGCACAATGTTCCTGGGAGTAGCAGACTTTAATATGCTTGAGAGTACTTGCAGAAGGCAGACAGTCTCCCAAGACCAGCATAGGGTATCTGTTATTAAGATACACTCACCTTCTTCCCCTTTCAATGCCATTGATCTTTGTTAGGAGCAACATGACGTGACCAGCATCCTCGATGTGCATATTTGTCTTCTCTCACTACTCTGAACTCTTTGCTGCCTAGGCCTCAGAAAACACTACTTCACTACCATAGAATCAGAAGCAGGGATTTCCAGCCTCCCTCAATAGCACGTTTTGCTCAGGTGCTCAGGTTCTAAAGCCTCACTAGTACTAATATCCCATGAAAGCTTGTTGCTTGCACTAGATACACTTTGACTATAAAAGAGTCTCAAAAGAGTCAAGTCCTACTGAAGCTGCCCTCCTTGATGTTAATGTTGCTTCCTCTTTAAACAAAAAATATAAATGCTGTAATACCCATTATCTCAAATCCAGTGTTCTTGATACCCATCTGAATAGTAAAATCATGGGAGTTGGCTGTTTCCTTAGCATTGGGTAACTAACCCATTGATGGGCTATAACTTTGTTTTTTTTTTAACACTAGAAACATTTGAGTTCTAAACATGTAAATGTGACAGCCTGCAGTTTTGTAGGCAGTAAAGTCATGGCTGCTATTTATAAATGGAACTTCTATCAAAATAAGTAACTGTTTCTAAAATTCAGTTTTTGTAGGATTTTCCAAGAAAAAGTCACCTTGGTTGAATGTTTCTCTCATTAAATTTTGCAGAAGGGAAAAAAAAACAATAATTTTTAAAATAAGATATAATATATAAGAAAAATTGATGAATCTGACTATATTACAATTAAGAACATCTATGCATCAAAATACACCATTTAGCAAGTAAAAGGCAAACCACAGAGGACTTACATCCAAAATATATAATGGATTCCTACAAAATTAAAAAAAAATACAGATAGACCTAAAAAAAATTGGGTTAAACAGATTTTTCACAAAGGAGTAAAGCCAAATAGCAAATTAATATTTGAAGTGGTACCCAATCTGATTACTAGTCAGGAAATGCAAATTAAAAACATTTCAGCATACCTCCCACCTGATTAGCAAAGATGAAAAAGCTGACAGCTTTAAATACTGAAACCACTTTGGAAAGTACTTGCCATTATGTAGGAAAGTTGACACTACATATTCTTATGACCCAGAAATTCTACTCTTAGATACATACCCCAAAGAAACATGTGTTCACATGCATCGGAATAGATGAGCAAAAATGTTAGTTATGACATTGTAATAGTCACAAACCAGAAACAACCCAAATGCTCATTGAGAGTACAATGTGGTAGCAATACCATGCAAAAATGAAAATGAATGAACTACAGCTCACACAATAAGAAGGATGCATCTTATAAACAGACTGCTGAGCTATACAATTCTATTTATATAAATTCAGTAACAAGCAAAGCTATATTGTTTCTACTCAGGGAGACAAAGAAGATAAACACAGTATTTCTTGAGTATTAGTGATCTTGCTAAGGAGGTAATGCAGGGAACAGAGGTAGAAAGTGAGGGGAAAGGTTACAATTGATGGTTGATAGTTAGGGAAGTTCTAATTCAGTAAGTGACACTTGAATAAAGATTTGAGGGAGATGGAGTGAGCCAATGTGGTTATCTGAGGGAAGATCATTCCTGGCAAGAGTTCAAAGTCACTGAGGAAGGAGGGTCTGGTATGTTCATGGATCTAGGAGGCCAATGTCATTGGGCTGTAGTGACTGAAGGAGAGAGTAGTAGGAGATGAAATCTGAGAGTTAAAGCAGATTACGTAGCGCTTTATAGGACTTAGGCTCACTCTTGAGTGAGATGGAAAGTCATTGGAGGATTTTGAATAGTGCAGTGACATATGATTTATCCTGTAAAGTAAAGTCACTGTGATCACTATGACTTCTGTACTGAGAATGGACTTCTTTAGTGAACTCAAACTACAGCAGGATGTTAAGTAAGGTAAAGCAGGGAATCTAGAGAGGAGGCTACTGCAATAACCCAGAAGAGATACACCATCTTAGACTAAGATATCTGGTAACGGTGGAGGTGGTGAGAAGAGGTCAAGTTCCAGCTAAATTCTGATGGTAGAGCTGTCAACGTGTGCTGACATATTTGATTGTGGGGTGGAGGGGCTGAGTAGTGAGAGAAAGGGAGGGTCAAAGGATGACTCCAATGCTTTGAACCTGAACAACTAGAAGAATGAAATTGACATTTACTGATAGGAGGCATTCTGTGGCAATAGGAGAAATTTTGTTTCTTTGCTTTGGGGCAGGGTTGGGGGCTCATCAGGAGCTATTTTGGCTTTGTTAGGATTAAGATACCTTGTAACATATACAAGTGGGCACTTAATATATGGGTCAGGAGCTTAGTCAGGTCCATGATGAAAATTCAAATTTAGGAGTCTTTAGCATATATTTGTTGTATAAAGTTATGAAACTGAACGTGATCACCAATGGACTGAGTGTAGATAGAAAAGAAAAGAGGTGTAAAGTCTGAATCTTGGTGGCATTTCAAAGATTAGAAGTTGGAGAAAAGAGCTAAATCCAGCACAAGTGACCAAGAAAGAACAGGTGGTAGTAATGGCCATAAATCAAGTCTCAATAAATTGAAACAGATTCATACATACAAAGTATATTCTGTCCATGGTGGAATTAAATTAGATTGTCAAAACAGAATCACCAAATATTTGGAAACTAAATGACACACTTCTAAATAACTTATGGGTCAAAGCAGAAATCAGGATGAAAGTTAGAAAATATTCTGAACAGAATGAACACAGAAACATATAAAAACATAACATATAAAACGTGTAGATGCAGCTAAGGCAGTAGAGAAATTTATAGAACTAAAGCCTATATTAGAGAGTAAGAAAGATTTCAAACCAATGACCTCAGATGTTACAAGAAACTAGAAAAAGAAGAGCAAAGGAAATCCAAAGTATGTTGAAAAAAGGGAAAAATAATGGTCAATGTAAATCAGTGAAATAAAAAAAAAATAATGAAGCCAAAAGTTGGTTCAGTTGACTCTCTCTGTATTAGTATTAATTGGAAATTGAAATAAAAAATATGAAATACTTAGGATATATCTGACAAAAGACATGGATTGAAGACTCAATATTAAGATATCAGTTCTCCTTCCAACATGAAAAAGTTAGAATGGGCATAGCCCAAATACCCCTAAAGAGTGAGAGAAAGATCAAAGGTGATGGTGGAGTTATACAGAGAAGGTAGGGTTAAGAAATGAGTATGATTGCTGAATCATTATATTGATATTTCTTTTAGTCTCCAGTATCTTAGGGCAGCTAGAAGTTAAAACCGAATATTGTGGAATTGTAACCCATACCAAACTCTGAAATCTGTTCAACTAATTGTTGCCATGTGCTTTGAAATGTATTGCTTTTTTATGTATTTATTTTTCACAAAAACAAACAAAAAAAGGATATCAATTCTCAAATTGACCTATAGATTCAGCACAAATCCAAAAAAAAAAAAAAAAGTCCAGTAGGCTTTATTATTCTTTTTTGTAGAAATTGATGAGTTGATTCTAAAATTCATATGGCAATGCAAAGAATCTAGATTGCAAAAATCTTTGAAAAAAGGTTGGAGGGCTTACCTATAATTTCAACACTTATAATGTTACAGTGATTCAGACAGGCTGTTATTGATATCAGGAAACAGATCAATGGTACAGGAGTCCAGAAGGAGACTCACACATATAAAGTCAATTAATTTCCAAAAAAAAGATGCAAATACAATTCAATACAGAAAGGATAGTCTTTTCAACAAATAGTGCAACCAACAGTTCTTTATGCCTGCGCAAAAAAAAAAAAATTAATTTCAATCCACACCTTGTACCATACACAAAACTTAGTCAAAATGGGTAAGAAAACTAGATGTAGTTTCTGAAACTATGACGTTCTAGGGGAAAAACACAAAATCTTTGTGGCCTTGGGTTAGACAAAGATTTCTTAGATTCACACCAAAAGGCATAATCCATTAGAGAAAAATTTGATAAATTGTAGTTCATGAAAATCTAGAAATTCTGCACTGCAAAAAACACTTAAGAAAATGAAAAACCAAGCACCAGAATTGGTGAAAATATTTACACATCACTTAACTGATAAAGAACTTGAGTACAGAATATACAAAGAAATTTCAAATTCAATAATAAGAAAAGAAACATTTCCTTTGATGGATGGTGGTAATGGTAGCACAAACATTTGCATGTAATATATATATATATTATTACATGAATGTGGTTAAAAAGGGAAATGTTATGTTGTATATATGTTAATATATATTAACAATAATTTTTTTTAATGTCCATGTAACTGCACTACACAAACAGGTAAACTCTGAGTTAAACCATGGATTGTAGTTAGTAGTGCAATTATAAAATTGTGCGTTCATAAATTGTAACAAATATTCCACACCAATGCAAGGTGTTAATAATAGGACAATATGTGAAAATTCTGTATTTTACGCATGATTGTTTTGTGCATCCACAACTTCCATAAATAAATTTTAAAAAAAAGCATAGAAAAATAAATTTGAGCAGCCTTAGTTAAAAAAGCAAGAGTCAAGAAGGCTACTTGCCTGTCAAAGTGTAGGATTTATTAATAATATTGGATATGTGGGATTTTATTCACAAGAATTTATAGCATGAGATTATATAAATAATGCCACTAGAATTTAAGCAAACCTGACCACTCAAAACTGAAGCCATGTGGATATGAGCATGTGATACCAGGACTGATTTTTTTTCTCACTATTCCCTCACAATTTATATGTTCAGTTTGTCAAAATATATACTGCATTTTAAGTGGTGAAAGAGTGGTTCTTAGTGCCAAATATCAATTCCTCTTTCCAGGAAAAAAAGAATTTCTCAAACGTACTAAATGACTGCTTCTTATGAACGAGTGCTTGTAGGTTTTATAAACAACCATATAAACAATGAGTGCTTACAGGTTTTCTAAACAAGCCTAAAATTATAATTAAGTTAAAATTATAATTATGTCCTTTAAACTAACTTTAGGTTAAATATATTTTATGTTTCACTTCAAAATGAAACAAGAAACAAACTAAAGTTTAAAAAAAGAGAAAAGAAATATAAAAAGATTTGAACCATCATTTTATCTGAAAAACTACATGGATGGCAAATAAGAACAAGAAAACTGCTCAAGGTTATTGGTCATTAGGGAAATACAAATTAACACTACCAGATATCATTATGCATCTATTCAATGGTTAAAATTAAACAGACAGACCAAAGAAAACTACAGTGAGATGCCATGTCATGCTCACTAGAATGGCTGAAATAAAAAAGATGGACATATATCAGCAAGGCTGTATAAGAACTGGAACTTTCATACTCTGCTCCTGGGTCAAAATGGTGTAACTGCTTTGGAAAACACTTTGGCAGTTTCTAAAAGATAAGCACACACCCACCACATGACCTGGCTGTTCATCCCCTAGGTGTTTCTCCTGGTGCTTGGTGTGGAGCCCTTATCCATGTTAAGAGTTATAAATGTGCATTCATGGCACCTTTATTTCTAAGAGCCCCAAACTGGAAACAACCCAAATGATCAACAGGTGAATGAATAAGCTAATTGTGGTACTCAATACAATGGACTACTATTCAGCAATAACACGGAATGAACTGTGGATATACACAACATGGATGATTCTTCAAATCATTATGCTGAGTGAAAGATGCCAGACAAAAATCTGTAGACTGTGATTCCATTTACATAAAGGTAAAGAAAATGTAGAATAATGTACAGTGAAAGAAAGCAGATCCCTGGTGGCCTGGAGATGGGAATGGGTGTTGGGGGAGCAAGGAAGGCCAGGACAGAGGGACTGGACCTGAAAAAATTTTTTGAGGTGATAGATGTGTTCATTATTTTGATTGTCGTGATGTTGTCAATAGTAATGATACATTTCAAAACGTATCAAATTGTACACGTTAAATATGTGCATTATACTGTATGTGGGTTATACATCAGTTAAGCAGCTAAAAAGTAATAATTCACAGACAGTTTGAAGCCAGAAGAAATAAGAGCATGTTTTTATGTTGATGGGAATGATTCAGTAAAGGGGAAAAAAACTGAAAATGCAAAGAGAGAACAGAAATTTTCTGAAACATGCCCTTTAGCATCTATTGTACAAATGGAAGACCATGGCTGGAAATATGGACGGTTTCCACTACACATAAATGCGTATTTATACTTTGGATTATTTCCTTAAAATATAGTCCAGTAATTAACTATCAGGGTAGAGGATATAAACTCATGTCATATATGGTTAGACGCCTGTCAAAAGAAGCACCACAGTATTTATGGCTTCAAACTTACCTGGAGTTCTTTGTAGTATCAACCTCAGGATTTGTAGATACACTGAAGTATGTACTTGACTTTTCTGCATGGCAGTGAAATGTGCTTAGCGTAAGGAACAGAAAATGAGAATGACTGTGACTTCAGGAGTATTATCTTCTTAGCACCAATTTCCCTTCTTTTTGAATCCGGAATAGTAACTGTGGTAACTTGCCTTCAAGATTGCCACCATCAGTTCCTTCCCTTGCTATATGTGCAAGTCATTTCTCCATTGAGAGGTGGAGTATATTCTGTCTGCCCCTTGATTTTGGCCTTGCTTTTGACTGTTTTGACAAACAGGTTGGAAGTGATGTTCAAGATGCTAGTTTATAAGAAACTTTGACACCTTCACCTGGATCTCTTAGAACTCTGGAATTCTGAGGGAATTTAGCTGCCATGTAAAAAAGTCCTTCTACATGGCGACCTCCATTTTATGAGAAAGCCCAAGCTCGTCATACCACGAGGTTGGGTGCACAGAGTTGCTTGATCAGGTGTTCCATTCCTATCAGTCTGGGTGCCAGACCATGTGAGAGAAAAAGCCTTGAGCTGAGTCTTGTGTCAACCCTCAGTCATCTGACTGCAACTGAATGAGGGACTCCAGTTGAGTCAAGCTGAGCATGCCTCCAGACCTGTGAGAGATAATATTGCTTGAAGTCACCAAACTTTGGAGTGGTTTGTGGTGCAGCAATAACCAGAACAGTAGCATAATGTACTTAAGGCAACCTGGTAGGCTTTCAGCTGCGTGTGTTTCTATTTAGGAATTTTCTGAGCTGTGTCCTATTTGATCATACAAGTCCTTGAATGCAGTAACATTATTTTGGTTTAATTTTTGTGATTCAACCTATCTCCTCATCCCTTCACCTCAACATTAAATAACCTGGAGCAGGCACTCCATAAATGCTAAACCTAAAATGGTTATTTTCAGCTAATGAGTAGAGAATACATATTTCTCTCTTTGATGTTAAAATGTTTCATTAAAATAATGGACTTTTTTTTGCCTATGTGCATATTAGTTTTCCTTCCTTTATGCTAAATTCACCTTAGAATTACCTAGCTGATTAATCTAAATATAAAATTCTACTCTATAAAAATAGATTATAATCTAAATATAAAAATATACTCAGTATATATTACTGTATAATACAGAAGATACCGTATTTTAGTAATGTTGTAAGTGGGGAAAAGGGTGAATTTACTTGTAAGGAATTAAAAAAGCAGGAAAATGGGTATTTCTTGTCTAAAACAGGCTGTCTCAACAATAATGCTTCATTGTTGTGAAATTAAATTGTCAAAGAATGTAAATATTCTACTATTGGTTCTTGCTATACTGTTTGTGGAAAAATTGATCATGTAAACATGGTAACTCTGAGGGGAGAAGACAAGTGTAATTTTTATCTGTAGGAACTTTGGCCAACCAGCTACTAGCCCAAATCAACACAAAATCTATCACAAGTACTGGGGAAAAACTCAAACAGTATTTCTTATTTACTATGAATGGTGGCATAATCTTTAAACTGATGGTTAATTTCATGTTTCAACTTGGCTAGGTCATGGTGTCTACTTGTTTGGTCAAGTACGCACTAGCTTGGTTGTTACTGTAAATTATTTTGTAGATAGATTTGCATCTATAGTGGATTGATTCCATCTAAGTCTGACTGCATCTACAACCAACAAAGGAGATTGCCACCTCAGCAATGAAGGGAGTCACCTCATCCAATTTGTTGCAGGTTGTAAAACTCAGAATTGAGGATTTCAGAGATCCAAAAGAAGAATTTCTGCCTTTACTTCAGCCAGCCAGCTTCTCCTAGGGAATTCAACTTCACCTTCTTCAGTGTTTCCAACTTGTGGCCTGCCTTACATCACTTGAATTTACCAATGCCTATAACATGTTAATTTCTATAATAAATCTCTTAGTGGGTGTATATGTATACAGAAAACATATATAAATATATATGTTTATCCTGTCATGTATATATATCCTGTCAGTTCTGGTTTCTGTAGAATCCTGACAACTGCGGATACTATGGCAAG
Source organism: Myrmecophaga tridactyla (assembly GCA_004026745.1). NCBI lineage: Eukaryota > Metazoa > Chordata > Mammalia > Pilosa > Myrmecophagidae > Myrmecophaga > Myrmecophaga tridactyla. Next base: position 8,793 of record PVIY010032794.1, read on the forward strand.
TACCAAATAAAAAGTGAAATGAATCAGAGTTTCCAACTTGTGTCCTGCCCTATGGAATTCAGTCTTGCCAATACCCATAGTTGCCTGAGCCAATTCCTATAATAAATCTCATAATATTTATATATATGCCTTTTGGCTCCGTTTTCTGGAGAACTTTGACTAATAGACATTGAATCCCCCTTTCCACTTTATTTCATCTTCCCTCCCCAGAAATAACCATGCTCTTAAAATTTGGTAATTATACTTCTCTTGGCTCTTATCACTATTAAAATATTTGTATGTATCCATATAAAATGTGTAAGAATTTTGTTCATTATATCAGTGGTATCAGGTTGCATGTAACATTCCACAACTTGCTTATTCAGGTAATGTTTTATCTGATATAGATAGAAATGTATTTCAGCAATTGTTAGATTGCACTTCATTGTATGAACAATACATAATTTTTAAACCTAGTTAAAAATGAATATTATTAACTGATTATTGATTATGTGCTTATCACCACTTAAGAGCAGAAAAAAATTCTAAACTGAATTTTTATGCAAGTCTTTATTTACAACTTGTTTAACAACTGTACACTTTTTGCAGCCTTGAAAACATTTTTTGTACTTGAATGGGAAAATATAGTTTGACCAAATCTTAACTTTATTCTTCATATACATATTATATGCATATATAAACACATACACATAATTAATACCATAATAAATTGGCAGTTGTAAAATTAAAATGCATATGTGATATGAAAAAGAAACAAAATGTAACATTTCAAAAATTTAAAATCCATCTTCTGTGATTTCTTGGACTTTGTTTTTGTGATTTAAAAATTTCTAACTGAGGTTCTCTCACAAGTTGTTCACCCCAGATAAAACAGTGAGAATATTCAACAATCTTAACACATAAAAAAAGTTGGTGAACTCTGGAAACAGGTGGAAAAAAATGTTTTTGGATTTCATTATGTACAATGTTGCTAAATCTGTATTTATTCCATTTGTGATGTGAGAAATTTAGAGTCTTAAATTTTACATGGACATCATTTTTTAAATACAATTACAAAGAATGAAATTGTAAATTCCAGTGAACCAGAAATAGAAATATACCAGGCAATATCCCTTTTCAAAGGCTAAAATGCCAGGTGGATAACTACAACATCAAATATCAAACTAACAACAATTCACAGAACAACCTATAATACTTAAGACATGAGTTATAAGGCTTTAGAGCTGGGACTGTAATCAATACAACTCCAACTCCAATGTGCTAAGGTGTTTTCCAGCTCATCTGAAAAGTTTTAAAACTACTATGGGGGGAAAAAGCCTCTATCCCCAAATTTTTAATAGCATTCATCAATCAATATAAGGCAAATTACTAAATTAGTATGACTTTTACCATTTCATTATACAACTAAAAATAAGGTGGTACAAATGGTGAGCCATTGTCAAAACATGAAAACTGCAAAACAAGATAAACCTGGAAATCATTCTTCATTCTTCTGAGTACAAAGCATTCTGAACTGTACACAACTTGTAAACAGCAAAATTAGTGACAGCAATGACATTTTAGTGCATTTGAATATTAAATAACTAAGGCTTTTAAAAAATAAAAAATACTACTATTAAAAATAATTACAAGGCCTCAAATCTTTGATTGGCATTTGTGTACAGACATGTCTTGTATTTATACAAAAGTGCTATTTCTTATTTGAAGCATATTGAAAAATTTCCCTTAACTAATGAGTCTCTGTAGAACACATAATAAATTAGGCCATGAAAGAAAATAAACTCAAATCACACCATTTATTCTTCTGTATTTGACTATGCAAGAATTTCATCATAATTTGCTTGTAATCTGACTCTATTGGATCAAGTTTGTTGCTTGAATTAAAAAATTTGAAAAGGAAAAGGAAAGCATTTATGACTTCCTAATAGTATGATTCTAAGCACCAAACTGACACGAAAGAATGATTAATCCCTTATTTGCATTAAAAAAATTCAAAGATCCATCTGTACAGATCCTAATTATGTTAAGCACATTAGTAACAGGCCAAGTAAATTAATAATTATTAAAATCATTAACTAAGTCATTGGAATAGTAAATGTTTGCTTCATACATGAAACTTAATTTGATTCATAGTACAAGTTAATAAAATCAGGAAGCTATGAAGAAAAATAAGGAAATTATTGGAATTTTGGTGTTCCTTTGAGGTGGAAGATGATCAAATGTGACTTTATGGACAAATGTTTAAAGAGGCAGAAATAAAATGTTGACAAATTTCAACAGATCTATAAAGTAAAAGTAGTAGAAGTGAAGGCTATGATGAAGTTTATCAACTTGCATTTGAAAGTAAACTAAGCATTTATCAGTTCCTGCTTGATAAGTTAGACACTATATTTTATCTATTTTGAAAAAGGAGTATATAAAAAGGAAAACTCTGAAGATACTAAGTAATGGTTTATGAAATGATTTAAATATAACACTTGAAAAAATAAAGTGCTGAGAACTTTAAATATATATATATATAAGGAAAACTAACTCAAAAGAATGGGGTTTTGATTTTTCCAAGGTTCTTAAAAAGGGTTGGTATTAATTCTTGTGAGAAAAATTGCTTCCATCAACTATGGTTGTAAAATCTCTCTGGGTTATAACTTAATTGATTGCCTTATCTTGTCCTATTTTCACTTTGGGCATTACAGTGTTGTCAAATAGCAGTTTCTGATATAATGGAAATGTTCTATAGCTGTGCTGTCCAATGTGGTAATCACTAATCATATTTGGCTACTGAGTACCCAAAATGTGGCTAGTATTACTGAAGAACTAAATTTTGTAAATTGTCACATGTGACTAGTGACTACTGAAATGGACAACACAAGTCTAGAATCTACTCATATAGATTAATAGGAAGCCAAAGAAGATTAAGACATTTAGAAGGGGAGTAAGGAAAAGAATCCTAGTAGAAAAGATATTAATAGAATATGCCAAAAAAGGAGAGAGAAAATAATTATTTAATATTAGTAAAGTGCTTTGACTCTTGCATTAAAGTATAAATAATACATAAATGATTAAAGGTAATAGTAAATAATGTTGCGACATCTCTAATAGTGATGTACTTAAAATAAACACTGTAGTATGTATACATAGTAATGAAATCACTGCCCATAGGTTGACAGATGTACCAAGAATAAATATGAGTCCCTGCTATTAATTTTATAATTGCTAAACTATTTTCCTTCATCAATTTAGAGATCTCTTAAAGCGATAACCCTTGCTCAGAAGTCTCTTACATACATTAAAGCCTTAGTATGCTTTGGTAGTTTTATTTTCCTCACTCTGTTGTTGCTCTTATGAAAACTGATTCACCTTTTAAGTTCTAAGTACATATAACTCAGGATATTTAATAGTCCCACAGGCCTAAAATTTTGAGGCAGTGGACACCTTCTTTGAGATTTCATCTTCAGACTCTTAGCACCTAATTCAGAGTCTGGTTGTAATGTATCAAGTACATAAAGGTTTTCCTTGAAAATTAGAAAAAAAAAAGTCTGCTTTCATCCTCACTTTAAATAAACCTTTGTTGAGCCTAGTATGTTTAATTAAGGGGGACATGAAAGTGAGGCTAGGGTTGGAAACTAGATGAAGTGGCAGATCTAGATAACTGTTAGTTGTCATGATTTTTAGGTACTACAGATTTCTTCTCATCTCATCAAAGCACAGTATTCTTAAGTGGCTAAAGGATACTTAAGATTTAGTAATGGGTTAACATAAATTCACTACTTTATATTAGACTTAGTAATGGGTTAACATTCTAAAACTGAAAACAGATGCCTTCCCTTCCACTAATAAACATACACAGTCACTGTGTACCTAGTTAATGCCTAGTGAAGAGGACAATTCGAAAATAGTCTATTCTTTTTAATTGACTGATAGAGTATAAAAGAAGATTTATGTAAACTAATACTTTAGCGTTTGTTAAGATGGTATAAGATCTCATTGTCTTAGTCCTTCCATTTGCCTGGATACCTGTTTATAATTAGGTCACTTCTCATCCTGATAATCCCTTCTACTCTGTAGGAATAGACTTGCCTTAACAAACGTCTGTGACTTTCTTGGACTTCTATCCTCACTTATATACAGCGTGCAAACATAATCTTAAAGAATATTGTTGGAAAATATATGAAAACAGAAAAATAATAAAAGAGCGACAACATATGATCCTTATATACAATCACTAAGAAACATTTATCACCCTCACAACTGCAAAAATATACTTGCCATAATCAGGCTCAGATCTGTTTCTTAAAATAAACTAGTGCTCCTGATTATTTTAGTGTAATGTAAGGATATTCATGTTTTAGTTTCACAAGTTTCTATATTCACAAAGATGATACATGGGAACTATATTGATAGAAGACTATTTAAAAAGAAAATAATCAGTACATACTTCCCTAGAATGTAAGTGAAAATTTAAAAGAGATGGATGCCATCACATTTGTGCTGTCCTTCATTTTATAAAAAGGAAGCTAAATATTAATACTTCTGTATTTGGGGGATAGAAATCATGTGTCACCAGCATATTATTTTGTTTTTTAAGCTGCTGAGAACTGAGGAGTATTTACTGCAAACTTTATAACATTACTGCCCTGAAATTGGACAATAAAACATTTTCAAATTTTTCAATAAAAGGAACATACACCAATTATTACTTAAATTATGCTTTATAGAAAGTAAAACATTGGATGACAAACATTGATTATAGCCTTCTTCATATAAAAATTTTCATGTATAAAATATGCAAATCACTACAGTTAAAAGAATAAGTTCTGAAACTTCTTTCTAAATGTAATGGAACTTGGTTGAACAACTACCAAAATAAGCTGCCATTGTGACAGTTGGGCGAAAGGAAAAGAGATTATTGAATGGAAAGCCCTTTTAATTTAAAAAAAGGGAAAAATAAAAACATGCTAAAATAATTTTCAAAGAATCTGATAACCATTTTATTTTGTTTGGTACATTCTTTCATCACACTTAAGGGTAACACGTGGGCCTCACTGTTCAGAAGTGCAATGCTGCATCAGTCTGGCGGTCATTTCTACGCAGAGTCCCTTCATAATATAAAGCTGGAAGTCAAACTATTTCCCATAGTTTAAAGAATAGACAACACAAAGCATTTTGTCTTCGTGTTGTTATTTTATCCTTAGCAAAAAAGCAAGATGCACTTTTCTGTTACTACTTGGGGATCAAACATGTTGTTTTCCACATAGTTGTAAACGAACTAAGTCTCCACTCACTGTGGGCTGTGGGTATTTTTTTTCAGATAAATCTGACATGTACCAACTGGGGATAATTGTAACATTTCTGGATTTGGGCAACTGGAGATTAAATGCAGACAGTTAAGAGATAAGAGAATTTTAAAATTTAAATTTTGTTTCAAGATAATTCTTATAATGGGATAAAGATTTTCAGTTTTTAACATGTAATATCATTAAACTAATTCTTTCATTTAACAATCCTTTACTGCTGATCTATCCATACATAGCATGGATTTTCATTCACTTGTAAGGACTAATGAAATATATAGGCTGAGGTTTCTGACTGGATAATATTTAGCTTAATTTGTACAACTGAACTTTCATTAAAGAAGCAAAACAATAAAACCTCAAAACATTAGACTACAATATTATCTTTATTATAATCTACTTATAATCTGGTCATCACATTAAGCCAATTTTACCAGTCTAGGGATAGGCAATGGAAATAATTCAAATATGATAAATTTGGAACATGGGCCTTATATTTAGGGACTTCTTTTCCTTGGTTAATATGAAGTAAATTAGACAGATGAATTAAAAGATATACTCAGGAGAGGAGGAAAGCACCACACTCCCCATCTGTCCCCAAAATCTTCATCCAGATCATTCTAGAGAAAATGTCAGAGGAAGTTGCCTTGACTTTCCATCTCAGAGCTGACCTCCTGCCCCCATTTCCCTCCTCCTCCCTGTTTCTTCTCTCCCTCTTCTCTTCCTTCTCCTATCTTCTCTTTCTTTCTCTCTTTATCTATTTCCTTTTCTCCCTCCTTCCTTCCCTAAAACATATATATACATATAATAAAATAAAAAAGACATAATCAAGTTTTTGAAATTTCTTTCAAAATATGTTCAATTGCATTATTTTATTCTTTCTTTTAGATGTGGTAAATGACTATATTTGCTGATTTTTTTTAAATTACAAACTTCTTAAATATGCACTGTGGAACATAAATGCTACTATGCTTTAATATTCTTTCAGTGATTTACTTTGTATTTTCTTACCCTGGTTAGCATGAAAACTGAAATTAAGCTTTTTGTTTATAAGAATTCAGACACTGTAGCGATGGCTCACTCTACCAATGCAGGACACTGTACTGACTCCACTGCTGATGGCATGACTGGGCCCCACTAGAAGCATGCAATAGGATGCTGACGAAAAAGGAGAAGTAAAACCTCCTTCTAAAAAGCTTGGCACCTTTCTGACTCACTTAGAGAAATGTATCTAGGTGGGTAGTTAAATAGGAGACCAGTACAGGGGCAATAAACAGAGAATAATAAAATCTCTTTTCTCATGGAACATGATCCCTTTAATGAAGTAGCTCACAGACTCTTACTTTCAGTAATCTTCATCGCAGATGAAATTTCCCAATAATTTTAATTTTACTGAAGTTAGTGTTCAAGCCCTAATTTGTTTTGAAAACGATTGACTCCTTATGCTTTTGTAAAATAAAGGGATAAGAACCACTTTAAATAAATATTTAAAAATCTTTTATCGCCAAAATTTTATATGTTGATTTTTGTCTGCTTGGCCTCCTGAAGGCCCACAAAGCATTCTACTTAGGTGGCTCTCTCCACTGTTGCTTAAAATGTTCATATTACACTCAGACTTCTTTATTTATTGTAAAAAATATTAGCTAAATCCATGGAATCATTTCTGTGTATATTCTAAATACCTTTCTTCAAGTGTAAATTCTGAGCACAAATGAAAATACTACTAACTGTAGGTCAACTGTTCTTATTTTAAAAAGAGGGATTAAATCAAATTTTTGAATATGTTTTTTGAAAATTCTTAATCACATTTAGCTTGATATAAAGTTATTTACCTGCATTAATACATAGAACTAAATGAAACTTTCAAATAGCAAGTGCATGAAATAAACACTCTTATTAGGTGACCCATCTTTAAAAAACAGTAATAATAATAATCAACCTAAGTTCAGAAATTATTTTTTGTTTTTTAAAAAATGGGCTATAGAGAGGAACTTAACATAATTTGAGACCAAATACTTATTAAAGAAATCAATATGGAAAATTAGGCAGAAAGCATTTCATTTTCAAATAAATGATATTTCACATTTATATAGCACTTATATATTCAAAGTGCTTTACAGTCATTAATTACTTGGCAGCCATTCATGGCTGTAAATAAATGTCAACAATTTGCCAACAAATGTGAGGACTGTGAGGCAACCAAGTTACCCTGGAGGATCTATTCAGTAACAAAAACCTGGACTAGTGGGTAGAATTAAGAAAAAAATGTAAAAGAGACCTGCCATAAAACATCACACACAAAAGAAGTCACTTATTTATCTTACTGACTGATGTTAAGAAGTTAAATATTAGGAACTACTGAGAAATGGAAGGGCATATATTAAAGAATAAGTAAAACAAATGAGGCACAAGTCAACAAGGAAATTGCCCAAAAAAAAGTCAGGCTACCTATTTCTTGCAAATTTATGAAAAAATTTTTTTAGATATAGAAGGCAATTGAAACTATAAATGTCAACCACATTTGACATTTGATCCTCAAGTACAGTAATATTCTAAAACAAGAAAAAATTAATGCACTGCCTGATTTCTTTTATAATTTCCTCCTAAATAACCTTGCCAATGCATTTGCTTCTGTCAGCACACAAGATACCAGGAAATAACGAAATTCTATGTATTTGTGTTTTAAAAATAGTCTCCAAATCTTTGGACAAATTTAATTTCCTATAAAACAATGTGAAAACTCATTTTTTTTCCTTTAAATAGTTCCACCAGGTGCCTTAGGTAAGATTTCATTAGCACCTCTGCCACTGTATTTATGTCTTTGCAAAAAGTGCACCTGCCAACCATTTTATACAGTAAATATGCAAGTTATTTGAAGTGCATTTGGAAAACAATTTAAAACACAGATTAATACATCATAAAAAGATTAATTCCCTTTAAACAAAGACATTCTTATAAAGCATGGTAACACATAGGCACAATAAAGAATATAAATTGTATATCAATTATTGGCAGAAAATTTAATTCATTATAAAGCCTACATCACTGGGGAAGAGGACATTTTCATACAAAGAAAAGTAATACACTATTTTACAACACTTTTAACTGAGCATTTAAAAAATTTTGGCACATTAAAAGGAAACGAAAGGACTACAAAATAAAGGACAAAGAAATTAAAACATTACGGATACAGGAGAAAAAGTCCTCAAGTGAGAAACAACTAACATAGACTGGAGACAAAATATAAGCTGGCTGAATTTCCTGAAACGTTGTTATATGTAACAGAAGTATGCTCTGAATGCAGGTTGTTTTTTATTTCTAATGCAAGACTTTTCTACCTGGCTGTGGCTGGTTGAACATGGCCAGGATAAGATCTTCTTGTGCTGGTTGCTTGTCTTTGCCTAGCCAGAAATGACTGGCCTGAACCTGTGCTAGCAAGTCTGTCTTCAGCTGCCTTTTTATGCAGAGTCATTCCCTATAATAGAAAAAATTAATCAATGAAAACATAATGGAACAGTTTCACAAAAGATAACTGCATCATGCAGAATTTGTTATTTTACTTCATAAGGCACAATTAGGAATATAATTATTCTCATTATAGAATAAAAATCTTATCTTCTAGAAGCATTTTAATCCATCAATTTGGTACAAATCTTCTTTTGGGAAAATTAAGGCTTATTTTTCTGAATTTACAACAACTAAAACAATAGGTAATGAAGACAGATTTTTTTGAATCACCGACACTGAACCGTATTTCCCTTAAAATCAAATGTATGAAGTGATTTTCTAAGAAAAAAGTGTAATTGATTAGTAGCAGTTGATTCACATGGGGTTCTGGAAATCACTGGATTTCTTTAGAATGGAAACACTCAAATGCACTTGTTTCCTAAGGTGGGAAGCCACTTTAGGTATAATACATACCACCACCATGTTGCTTTTCTTCATTTCTGGCAGACTTGTATTCTCAAATTAAGAAAAGTTGCTGACAGCCCAAACAAGGGGGCCCAGCTGAGATGCAGGGGGTCTTTCTTGAAGACAGGAGAAGCTAGCTTAGGAGGGTGAGGGGCCGACGTGGTGGCCCTGACAATCTTAACAGGACGGAGGAAATCTGGTGCTCTCTGAACTCGGGGGAATAGTAACAATGACAATAATAGTGATGCTTTATTAAAGGCAGAAGTCTGTGAGTGGATTAGGAAAAAAGTTGATTTAGTACTCATTTGACAAGGATGTGAAAAATCCTAGTCAAAGAAACATTAATAAACCAAAGGGAGGAAGTGGAAGTTAAGAAAAAAATAAGCAATTGGGAGAAACAAAATAATAGGTAGATAAGACCAGGTTACATAAAAAGAGATCCCACTTTCCCAGAAAGAACTGTACAAAGACAGGAGACTAGAAGCTTCACTGGTTAATTTCTAGGGAGAACACTGGTTTGACTTTGCACTTTTAGTATAATTTCAGTCTATAAAAAATACCTCCAAAATACAAGATTTCTCCATTTTCCTAATAAGAAAATCCAGAACATGTTTTTCACTCAATTTGCAATCAAAACATTTAAATTTTTTAAATAAATTGACAAATATGTATTGTTAATCATAAATTTATTAACCCATAATGTACTTAAAATTATATTTTATTTAAAATATACTTTTTTTTCATTTTCACATTTCAAGCAATTTATTCAAATTCTTTTTACACTTTTAGGACCTCTGTATCTTTGTCATCATATGGCCATTCTCTGAGGTAGTTAATACCTATTTCCAGCACTCATCATCTTCTCTTCCATTTAAATTGTTTGAGATGCAGAACCTTATGAATATCAATACTGTTACTGGTTATTTTATCTGAAAATAACTTGTATGAGTCTATTTGAAGTTATTCTCTGATCTCTGGAGAGCTGAAAATTAGGACTATTCTTTAGTACACAGAATAATAAATTTGAGTCCATAAAAAACACAATACATAGGGACACACGGGTGGTTCAGTGGTAGAATGCTCGCCTTTCATGCAGGAGACCCATTTGATTCCTGGACCACCCCCAAAAAAACAAAAGCCAAAAAAAAAACCCCACAATATATGTAAAGTTTTAAAAATCAATCAAGAACATGAAATTACTAATAAAGATTGAAGTGTAGAGCTCCAAGCTGCAAACTTGAAGCTTTAAGAAGCACAAAGAAGAGACATAATAGCTGGAATCAGGACTAATTTCCAGAGAACTTCTTAAATATACTTTTAACAAAGGCAAATATAGAAATGAACATGATGTCATAAAATTTTTGAATTTTTGACAAAGATCAAACCAAATTATTAGGAGGACTCGGAAACTAACCTTTAAGAGGCAATATCAATTTTAACTATAAAATAGAAACATTGGTATTGTGCTAACAACAAAACTGCAGGGTCAGAGGGGATGCTGAAAGAAATCTGGTCCAATCATCTGCCTAAAGCTACTAACATTCTGATAAGCTAGAAGCAGTAGTCTTACTGGGAAGAAGAACAAAAAAGAAAAGGAATGTCAAACATCAGGGAAAAAAAATGAAGAAGAAGGTATAGATGTCTCCAAAATTCACAGCTTATTCATAGCCATAAAATCTTACTGAAGCCCAGAATCTTGATAAACATTTGTTTTTCCCTGCAGTATATTAAACATTTTGTGTGTGTGTTGGGATATTCAATTTTAAAACCCCTAGTGGCCCAGGGTCTGGCACAGTTAACATTCTCCAAACTCCATGAGATAACTTATCCTCAGTCTAAGTGGCACTCAGTCTAAAGGACACTGAAATAGACCAGAAAACAAAAGCCACTTCATCTGTCTTTAGATTATTATTAAAGTCTCTTACCAATAGGATAAATAGCTCTGAGGGACAGAAATCAAACAGACATTTAAATTTCAACAAGTCAAACTCCTCTAGAGAAAATAATGCGTTCAAAGTGCCCTAATCTTATTTATGATGGTTCTCATATTTGCTTTTCAGTCCTAAGCTTGGCATTAGGGTTTGTTAATTTGTGCTAGGATAGAAATTACTTCCAAATTCATTCATTAGAATTACATCTACAGTAAAGGCAGTAAAAAAAAAAAAAAAAAAAAAAACATGTAATATTCACTGCATTTTAAAATCTGTTTCAAAGAGCTATTTTCTTACCATATTGTACCAGGCACTAACAATATATTTCTCCTCCATCTCTCTCTGGCTCTTTGTTTTTTCATATTCTTTCTATAAAAACAAGCACAGGTAAAGATATAAAATAATTCAGTATCAGTAAAATACTAACAATTAACTGTCCACATCCATGGATAAATTTTTGTCTAATATAGCAAAGTTCCTAGAGGATGAAGACTCAAAACATAAATATTTTATTGTATAGAATAGAAAACTACCTCTAATGAATGGAATAGTCGGTCTCGTTCCTGGAGTTGGTTTTTAAGGGCTTGTATTTCTGGTGCGGCTCCTTGATTCTGTTTAGGATCTAATGTACGAATAACCTGCAAAAAGCATTCAAAGAAAAATTTTTAAAATCTCAAACTTAAAAGGATATCATAACATCTGGGCAGTGTGATGGTGGCTCAGTGGCAGAATTATGGCCTGTCATACCGGAGACGTGACACCCGTGTTTCATTCCCAGTGCCTGCCCATGCAAAAAAAAAGATATCATAACATCTAAAGAAAAAGTTACTAAAAAAAAAAAAAAAAAAATCAAATACCTGTGACAATCAAAGGCAATCTTATAAGGAAACTTTTAAAATTTGAAAGTATGATGACATGATATTCAATTCTTGCAACTTACTAAATAAAATAATCAGTTATAATAACCATTTCTGGCTTAAAATTATAATACTAAAGCAGACACCACTAACAGTTATCTACTCTTTTTCTCTTTCTCCCTAACAGAGCTCTGATATGACTCAGCTAGCCATCTGTCTCTGAACAGGAGCTTACTTCAGGAAGTGGGTCCTGACTGATTTAAGCCTCTCTTCTTTAGGCATGGACAGTCGATGCAATTCTGGGCTGGCCAGCTACAAGTCCTCTGGGAAAGGTCTTTTTGTTCTTTCCCCCAACACTTTTACTAAGGAAATGTTCCAAACTATAAAAAACTTTAAAGAATAGAACAATTAAAAACCCATTTACCCCTTTCTTACGCATTAAGTAGATATCACTTTGTTAACCAAGATGTAATGGAGCGGCTGGAGGGAACTGCCTGAAAATGTAGAGCTGTGCTCCAGTAGCCATGTTTCTTGATGATGATTGAACAATGATATAGCTTTCACAATGTGACTGTGTGATTGTGAAAACCTTGTGTCTGATGCTCCTTTTATCTACTTTGTCAACAGATGAGTAGAACATATGGAATAAAATTAAATAATAAGGGGAACAAATGTTAAAATAAATTTAGTTTGAAATGCTAGTGATCAATGAAAGGGAGGGGTAAGGGGTATGGTATGTATAATTTTTTTTCTGTTTTCGTTTTATTTCTTTTTATGTTATCTTTTATTTCTTTTTCTGAACTGATGCAAATGTTCTAAGAAATGATCTTGATGATGAATATGCAACTATGCGATGATATTGTGAATTACTGATTATATATGTGGAACAGAATGATCATATATTAAGAATATGTTTCTTTGTTATATTTTTTCATTTAAATTAATAAAAAAAAACCCATTTACCCTTAAGCCAGATTTATGAATTGCCATACTGCACATTTTCTTCTCTCTTTCTCGCTGCACACACACATTTTGTTAAGGGGACCATTTTAAAGTAATTTGCAGGCCTTGTGACAATCTTTCTTTCTTTTTTTTGCATGGGCAGGCACTGGGAATCAAACCCGGGTCTCTAGCATGACAGGTGAGAACTCTGCCACTGAGCCACCATAACCTGCCCCCTTGTGACAATTAACCATTAAATATTTCAGCATTCATCTCCTTAGAATAAGGACATTCTCCTATATAATCATAATTCAATTATCATCTTTAAAGAAGATTAACAATTCTATAAAATCACTATTTGGTCCAAATTTATATTTATATTGTTCCTAACATATCTTTTTTTTTTTATCCTTTTTTCATGTTTCCTATTCTGTGAAATGCCCATTCACATCTTTTGTCAATATTTCTTTTTTGTTTCAAAAGCCTTTTTATTGTATAGTATAACATATACACAAAGCAAAGAAATAAAAAAGGAATAGTTTTCAAAGCACTCTTCAACAAGTGGTTACAGGACAGATCCCAGAGTTTGTCATGGGCTACCATACGATCCTCTCATATCTTTCCTTCTATCTGTTACAGAATATAGGAGGCTAGAAGGCTTAAATACTCTTTTTTTCTTATCATATGATCATTCTGTTCTTGTTATATAATCAATAACACACACGGTTATCACATAGTTGTATATTCATCATCATGATCATTCCTTAGAACATCTGCATTGATTCAGAAAAAGCAATAAAAAGAAAACAGAAAAAAATTCATACATACTGTACCTCTTACCCCTCCCCTTCACTGATCACCAGCATTCCAATCTACTAAATTTACTTTAACATTTGCTCCTCCTATTATTTATTTATTTTTAATCCGTATGTTTTACTTGTCCTTCGATAAGGTAGATGAAAGGAGCATCAGACACAAGGCTCTCACAACCACACAGTCACACTGTGACAGCCATATCATCATAAAATTATTTTCAAGAAACTAGGCCACTGGACCACAGCTCCACATTTTCAGGCAGTTCCCTCCAGCCTCTCCATTACACCTTAACTAAACAGGTGATATCTATTTAATGCATAAGAATAATTTCCAGGATAACCTCTTGACTCTGTTTGGAATCTCTCAGCCATTGACACTTTATTTTGTCTCATTTCGCTCCTCCCCATTTTGGTCGAGAAGATTTTCTCAATCCCTTGATGCTGAGTTGTAGCTCATTCTAGGATTTCTAGCCCACGTTGCCAGGAAGGTCCACAC